>PVIW01008212.1:0-63495 GCA_004026585.1 Noctilio leporinus
GTGAAGACCTTGACTGGCAAGACCATCACCCTGGAGGTCGAGCCCAGTGACACCATCGAGAACGTCAAGGCCAAGATCCAAGACAAGGAAGGCATCCCTCCTGACCAGCAGAGGCTGATCTTTGCAGGCAAGCAGCTGGAAGATGGCCGCACCCTGTCCGACTACAACATCCAGAAAGAGTCCACTCTGCACCTGGTCCTGCGCCTCCGAGGTGGGATGCAGATCTTCGTGAAGACCTTGACTGGCAAGACCATCACCCTGGAGGTCGAGCCCAGTGACACCATCGAGAATGTCAAGGCCAAGATCCAAGACAAGGAAGGCATCCCTCCTGACCAGCAGAGGCTGATCTTTGCTGGCAAGCAGCTGGAAGATGGCCGCACCCTGTCCGACTACAACATCCAGAAGGAGTCCACTCTGCACCTGGTCCTGCGCTTGAGGGGCGGTTTCTAAGTTTCCCCTTTAAAGCTTTCAACAGTTAATTGCACTTTCAATAAAGTTGTTGCATTCCCAACTAGTGTGATTTCTTTTTCGCCTCTTTTTGCCTGTGTTAATTTTGGGTTCTTTTCATTTTATGGTGGGGTTTGTGGAATGAAGGTTTTAAGTAACATGATTCCCTGGTAGCATGTAAATGCCAGTGTAAGGTGGCCTAGATTTAGAACTGCAGTGGGTGGGTAAGAAGAAAAATTAACTGGAGGTTGCAGTTAGAATTTTCAGTACATACAGATAAATGTAATTTAGTAAGCTTGACATTAAAAAGATTTGAGTTTGGGCGTGGTATGAGGTGCCTGGGGGAAAGTTTTTAAGGGTGGTAGTGGTTATAGAAAACAAGAATCTAATAGCTCTCCTTACAAATCACAGTTGCATGGAGAATCACTTGGCTAGATTTAAGTGGGATTAATGGTATTTAAATCTAGTGTTGATTGGGAAAACGGAAGTTGATTAGAATCCTGGTAAAAGTGTCAAGATGACTGAGTTTTTATGTAACTTCATCGGTGGTGGGTGAAGCATTGGGCCCCTCATCTTCATTTGAAGAAGTTTATACATTTGCCCAGTCATTCTGGTAATGTATCCCTATGCCATAACCAACCAAAGGAGAAAATGGCAGGGAAGCTGGTTTGAGTAGACACTGGGAAACCTGGCCTATTAAAGACAGATGGTTTGTATCAGTCCCTTCACTGCTTCCACTGGAGTTTCAGGGTCTACCCGTGTAACATTGACATTGAGAAATAGTGTTTTCGTTGGTAAAAATCAAAACATTAAGTCCTAGGTTTAAGGGGTTCTAGCTAGGAAATGCATTGGTGAAATCCAGAAATTTCAAGTTCACATAAGTATACGTGATGTCCTGTGCACCTGTAACCTGTCCAGTCACAGTTGGGAGTGGTGTAATTTTGATGCCCACTAGGAATGAGTAGTCCTAGCACGTGGAATAAAAACCTCAACTTGAAAATCTCCACTGCTGGGATAGGCATTACTGCAGAGTGCCGAAGGGGTGAGTCCTTTTTAAAAACTTTTTGTCTTATTACAGCCATCCTTTATTTAAGATGGATTTTTAAAGGGGAAGGAAGAGAGACAGAGCCTTAGAGGGGGAGATTAATGTGTGGTTGCCTTTCACCTTCCTCCAGCTGGAGACCTGACTGGGAATTGAACCAGCTACCTTTGGGCTTGCAGGCTGGCACCGTACCCACCAGCCAGGGCTAATACTTAAGTACAAGAGGTTCAGTGGGCAGTAAGTTGGAAGATGTGGGGCCAGGTCATCTCTATTATCTTGGTGTCAAGATATGTGGAGACTGCCTACTTACCCAGAGCTGGAAGGATCTTGGAAATGGCACATGTTAGTGTAAGAAAGCTGTGGGTGTTGGCAGGGGTGGGAAAGTGAGAGCTCGCTGGACATTTGGTTCCTGTCAAGTGAGAGGAGCTGCTATTCACAGGTCACGTTAAAAACCACATGTATCCCTTACTGATGTGGCTCAGTGGGTTGGGTGGTCCAGTAAACCCGAGGGCTGCTGGTTAGATTACTGGTCAGAACGCAGGTCTGATTGCAGGCCAGGCCCCAAGTTGGGAACCTGTGAGGCAAGCAATCTGTCCCTTCCTCCTTGCCCCTCTTAAAAAAAAGTTGCATACAAGCTTATTTCCCAGAAAAGAATTAGGATTATATTTCTCATTGCCTGTAGTGGGGAGAGAGAAACACCTATCTGTTACCCTTGTGCGTTCATTGGTTGATTTTTGCCCCAATCTGGGATTGAACAATTTTGGCAAATTGGCCCAATACTCCAACCAATTCAGTGACCTGGCCAGGGCAATAACTTAATTAAAAGACAATTTTGAAATTTTACTCCATGTCACATACGTACCATGTGAATTGCATACACATATAGGGTAATTCGCAAGTTTCTCAGGTTTTAAAGTCCATGAGGCATTTTTATTTTCAATGCATGTTCCCACTTTGAAAGTTCAGTAACTTTGATGCCTTAATCATAACTTGCTTTACACATGATGTATCACCAAAGTCTACAGCCATACAAAAAAACAAGGATTTTGACTCCCATGGTTCCATCAGCTTTTATTTAACTAGTTAATTTTAGGCATTTATCATCACCCTCATACCTAGATCTACCTCTTGTTAATACTCCAGCTAGTATTCCATTGTATGGATGCCCTATGATTTATTTAATGTGCATGCCACCATTTATTTGCAGTTGTTTGCTGTTAGCGTGCTGCTGCAATGCTTTATCCCATAAAGATTTAATTTATTTAAAATATTTTTAGAGAGAGGGAGAAAGACCAAAGTATGGTTGCCTTTCACCTGCTTCCAGCCACAGACCGGGCTGGAGACCTGGCTGGAGACCTGGCTTGTAACCTGGTTGTGTGCCCTGGCTGGGAATCAAACCAGCAACCTTTGGGTCTGCAGGCCAGTGCCTTATCCACTGTGCCACCAGCCAGGGCCAAGACATTTTTTATATATATATATATATATATATATATATATATATATATATGATTAAATATATTTAATAAGGTGGTTTGGCATGATTAAAAGTTTAAATTGGAACGATACAGAGATTAGCATGGCTCCTGAGCAAGGACAACATGCAAATTTGTGACACATTCCATGTTTTTTAAGGAAAAAAGCAGAACTTTAGTACCTAATTCATGATCATTGTTAGTGTCCCGTATTTTCCTCTTAATAAGGTAATACTTTCATGTGTTTCAGGTAATACACAGAAAGCTTAACAGCATTTAACGAAGGCTTCCATCCTGTCTCCCATCCCGTGAGTAGCGAGTATGTACTTGGCAGTTTTTCTGTGCAGATGCAAACATTCTCCCTCACAAGGTAGCATACTGCACCTTGCTTTTTCACTTTGTATCTTACATAGTTTTGACAGTTCTAACATCCTTTCATTTTGTATAAAGGAAAAATGCCTTTTATGTAATTTTCTCAAGAACAAAAAGCCACCAGGGCAACACCATCCCCAGTGAACATTTACAACACCCCCTGTCCAACCAACACAAGCAAGTCAGGAATTACAGTGATATACGTAGCGTGATTAATGAGAAAACTGCCATCAAGGAATCCTCTGTCTCATGAGATGCCAGACTTGATCAGCTTTATTGAAGGAGTGTTAAATCTGCAAACACGCCAAACTGGGTTTCACATCAGTAAGCCTGCAGCGCCCCCAAGCGGTTGTGATTGGCCAGGTGATTTGTTTTCCCTATCTCCTACAGAGGCTTGGTTACAAACCAGTAAAATGCATTTAAGTTTCTCCCTTTTCCCCCAGTTCTGCAGCCACCTCCATTTCCACCCCCACTGGAGTTACTCCGTAACATCTAATGTAGCTGTTACTTAACACAGACCCTCTCTTTCTTAGTATCTCGTTAAATCTAACCCTCCCAGTATGTCCTCCCTGCTCCCCTGATTTGCTGGCCACTTGCTTTTCCCACCTATTCCTGACACTTGGCATGTCCTTGCTTCACTCAAGCAGCTCCCTCTCTCTCAAACACCACTACACCGCCCTCCTCAACTAACCGAATCCTGCCCAATGTCAAAACCTAGTTCAGAGACTCCGCAAAACCTCCCTTGACTGGTCCACCTGGAAATGAAATCTCATAGCCTTTCCATTTTGTATTGAAACTCTTTATTCAAGTGAGATAGCTCTCTTCCTTTTTTTTAGGTTATTTTATTTTTTTAATTATCTATTTAAGTTATTGGGGTGATAATGGTTAATAAAATTATATAGGTTTCAGGGCTATGATTCTATACTACCTCATTTATATATTGTGTGTTCACAGCCCCAAGCTCTGTTCCTTTGTTTGATAAATAATAATTGCACATGGCAGCAAAGGTAATCAAATTGAACAAGAGAGGGCTGGGGTCCTGCTTGTGATCAGATGAGCAGGAAAACGGAGTGGATGCAGCTCTGTAAAACATGGGGTAGCAGAAAATAACGCAGGATCTCAGGGACTGGCAAAGAGTTGGACATATTTGAGGAACAGAAAGGAGACCAGTGGGGCTGAAGTGGAGCTGGAGGGCTTTCAGTGGACTTTCTTTTCTTGCTTTTTCAAAAAAATATTATTTTTGGAGAGAAGGGCAGGGAGGGAGGAAGAAAGGGAGAGAAGTACCAATGTATGGTTGCCTTTCACCTGCTTCCTGCCATGGACCTGGCTGGAGACCTGGCCTGCAACCTGGTTATGTGCCCTGGCTGGGAATCGAACCAGCGACCTTTGGGTTTGTAGGCTGGAGCCAGTCCACGGAGCCACACCAACCAGGGCTCATTATCTTTATATCAAGACACGGAGGGCTCATGGGCTCTGGCCTCCGCTGGGTGGTCAATGTGACTGAGCATTTCCAGGCAGCACATACAGACCCAAAAATGTCCAGAGGAAGGAAAGGTAACATCTTTTTCTGGTGACTCTTACTGGGAGCAAGAAAATCCATCCCGAAGTTCCCTGAGCCAACTTGCCCTCAGCCAAACTTGGTTTACATGTTTATTCATTTTATTGCTGTTGAAACTGCAGAATCTATTTAAAACATCCACTGCGCTACCAGCCAAGGCCATTCATAAGGTTTTTTAAACTGATTTGAGAGAGAGGGGAAGGGAAAAAGAAGGCGTTGCTTTGTTGTTCCACTTATATTTTTAAAATATTTTATCTATTTTACCTTTAGCGAGAGAGGAAGGGAGGCAGAAAGAAACAGGGAAACTGGGCGTATCAGGATGACACTAAACAACTGAGCTCCCCGGCCAGGGCAAGGCTGTTAATACGCAAGATCTTTGTGTACAAGCGCACCTTAAAGATAAACTCCCCACAGGGCAGCTGTGTTTGGAACTGACAGGCCTTGCCAAACGCTCCCCAAGGAGGTTATCGGCCCGCCCGCTCGGCCCAGCGTGGGTCCGCACGGGCTGCCGCCCTCCACCTCGCCTGCCCCCGGGCTCCTCACGCGTCTGCTCTGCTGCGGGGTGGGTGAGGGCGGCTTGGAAGTGTTCTAGGTTCCCCCAAGCGCGGTAAGGGCCTCATTCATCATCTGACAAACTCACTTGCGATGTGAACTACATCTCTTGAAGCTTTGTGGCCCTCGCTGGGGGACTTTGGCCACGGTTGCCTCACCCATCGCTGCTAATTATTAGCCACGGTGGACGCGGAGGGGAGGGCCAGGTCGGACGGCGTGCCTGCAGCCATGACAAGCAGCGTGTGCCCCCGTTTCAGGAAATAACAGGCGGTGTGTCAGGGGACACGTAGCAACCAGGTCCAGCTTGTCCATTCACCTCGATGAGGAAGGGGCGCCACCCGGCCTCTCGCCGGGGGTGGGGTGGCTTTGCTCGGGGAGTCCGAGCTGCAGGCAGGAGTTGGCACCCGGAGCGGTGGACGGGCCCAAGTGTGCGCCATGGAGACCACCCCGTAGCCCACAGACGGAAATAACCCATCGGTAGACGGATGGACACACAACATGGGTTTTCTCCCTGCGGTGGGCTGCTGTTCAGCCGTAAAAGGGCAGCTCGGGCACGGGCTACACCATGGAGGAACCTTGAGGACGTTATGCTGAGATAAGCCAGTCCCAACCTGATTTTATTTCTGTGCGGTCGGTAGGGGAGTTGGAATCAAAGACCGAATGTAGGAGGGTGGGGCTGGGAGTTGGTGTTTCCCCGGGACAGAGTTGCACTTTGGGAAGGTGTGGAAGTTCTGGAGACAGAAAGTTCTGGGGACGGGTGTGCAACAATGTACTTCATGCCACCACCGAGTTGTACACTTGGAAAATGGTTTAAAAATTAGGTGGCAAAGCACGGAAACGCGCGTAGGAAGTAGGGGGAGAAACAGGAGGTGGTGAGAGTCTCCCACGGGGGAGGCTTTTAAGAGCATCTGCAAGGTAAAGCCCCGCTGATCAGCCCGGCACCCGAGTTTCCACGCTCCGGGGTGGGGGGACCCTGGTGTGAATAGTTACACAACCACGTGGAGGCTCCATGACGTGGCCATATAACCTGCTAGTTGTACCCAGAGCGACCGGGCACCCCAAGGCCGAAAACCTTCCCCAGCCACCAGGGGGCGTGGGCACCCCAGGGCAGCAAGAACAGCCTCTCTCCTCCTCCCTCTGCCCCTCCTTTCCTGCATTTCCTGCTTCCCTCCGTTTTTTATTTTTAAATAGGCTTTATCTTTTAGAGCCATGTTTGGTTCCCAGGAAAGTTGGCTGGAAGGTACCAAGATTTCCCACACACGTCCTGCCCACCACACCCATGGCCACCCTGCTACTGGCTATTCACGTCCCCCACCTGAGTGGTACCCTTCCTTTTTACACAGCGTGGTAAACTTCATGTAGCATAAACGTCACATTTTTAACAACGGTAAAGTGTCCCAGTCACTGGCTTGGGGCACCTGCACCATGTTGGGCCACCACCACCTTTGTCTAGTTCCAGGACATGGTTGTTGCCCCTGAAGGAGGCCCCAGGCCGTTACTCAGCCGCACCCCAGTCCCCACGCCTCCCGTCCCCCCGCAACCACTGATCTGCTTTCTGTCTCTATGGATGTACCAGTTGTGGACATTTCACATTAATAGGGTCACCCAACACGTGACCCTGTGTCTGGCGTCTCTCACGCAGCATCCTGTCCTCATGGTTCCTCCACACTGTGGCGGGTGCCAGAGCTTCGTTCCTGTCCCTGGCTGAGTGACCTTCCCTTGCGTGGATGGGCCCCTTTGTTTGTCCATGCAGCTGTAGCTGGACCCCTGGTTGTTTCCCAAACAGTGAGCCTTAGGTCCTGTGCGTGTTTACTGTTGTGACTACACAGGCATACTTGCTTGAGGGCCTGTTCGCAGTTGTCTCGGGTCTAAGAGGAGAGTGGCCGGGCTGGATGCTAACTCTACGTTGAGCTCTTGAAGAGCCACCCGACCGTGTTCTCCTCCTTCCTTTTCCGTTCTGATGATCCAACTTCCACTTAAAAGGCTTTCAGTTCCTATGGGAAACCCCTCCACCTCAGCAGAGCCCCAGGGGATCCCTCCCACTGGGTCACCTGACGCCTGCCCCTCCTGGTAGAAGCCCCCAGGGCTCCCCCACACCCGCCCCCTGCGCACACAGATGAAGTTCAACTCCCGGGTGCCCCGGCCAGGCCCCGGAGTCCTGCCTGGCTTCTAGCCCCACATCCCGCTTCGGCAGCCCCACCATTCAGGCCTGTCTCAAAGGTGTTTCCGCAGAGGGACTTCTGGGGTTCCTGCCACCCAGCGCCTCCCTGCTGCGTGGCCCTCATTGCTGTTCCTTCAACTAAGCTCCAATTAGTTCACACCCCTCGTTTGCTGCTGCTTTCCCTGCTGAGTGACAGGCTGCTTCTGCCATTCCAGACTTGGGTGCCTGAAAGTGGCCCCCTGGGCACTCCTGACCCCACCCCTTGTTTCATCAACATTTAACCCTTTGTGCTGTTTGCTCGCTGGTATTTACGTGCATATTATTATCTGCCTCCCACTGTTCCATAAATGCTAGAAATCTGTTCACAGCCACAGCCTCATGCCCAGAACAAGCCTGGACAAGAGGAGGTGCTCAGTAAATATTTCTGAAACAAAGACTGAAAGAATGAGAATCATTTTCTTCTATCCCGGGGAGCTAGCTCTTTCACAATGCTGTCTTACTACTTTCCTGAAACATTTACCTTCCTTTCCAATAATTCTTCATTCTTTCTGGGGCTGGAAAGGAATGGATTGGGTGGGGTGTAGTTCAGTCTTCAAGTGTATCCATGATACTTCGTTTCTTAGGAACCAGGAGAGACACAAAAGGCCGAGCAGCGCAGGATTCCATGGACGTGAAAGGTCCTGAATCGCCTGATCTATGGAGACAGGGAGCCAAGGGGCGGCTGCAGGGAGTGGGGTGGGCAGTCGCTGCTCCATGGGTCCCGGGTTTCATCGTGGGGACGGTAAGAATGTTTTGGAACTCGTGTGAGCAAACTAAATGCCACCAACTTTCTCAGTTTATCATGGTTAAGTTGGTGTCCTTTCACTTCGGTTTCCAAAAAGACCGCCAGCCACCCAAACAAACATCCTGCATGATTCCACTTACTTACGGTGTCTAAAGTTGTCAGATTCAGAGACTGAAAGAGGAAGGGGGGGCGTCGCTAGGCCTGGGGCGTAGGGAGGGGCAGTTGTTGGATGGGGACAGAGTTGCACACTTGTAAGATGCGGAAGTCCTGGATGCCTATTTCACAGCAGTGTAAGTGCACTTGACACTCCTGAACTGCGCACTTCAACATGCTTCAGACGCTGAATTTCGTTATGTTTTCTCCTTTCCTGCAATTAAAAAAAATAAAGTATAAAAGAGAAACAAGCATAAGCAAATATGTCATTGTAACACAGTTTGTTAGAGCAGGATGCTTGGTCCACGGTATTCACTTCATTTTTCTGTATTGTTTTGTGAATAGTTGAATCGTTCCTCAATCAGGAAAACATTTGGAAAGCAGTTCCTTAGGATACCTGGGCAAAAAACGATGATCTGGAATTGTTTTCGGCTTTTATGCAACTCTTGAGAAGACTTTAAAAGCAGCAAAGAGGCCTTACTTATCTTAAGCATACCTAGTATATATGTGATTTTAAAAAATTGAACAGCCCTGGCTGGTGGCACAGTGGATAAGGTGCTGGCCTGCAAACCCAAAGGTCGCTGGTTCGATCCCCAGCCAGGGCACATAACCAGGTTGCAAGCCAGGTCTCCAGCCAACTCTGTAGCTGGAGGCAGGTGAAAGGCAACCTTACATTGATGTCTCTCTCCCTCTCTGCCTCTATCCCTTCCCCTCTCTCTGAAAATAATAAAAATTAAATCTTAAAAAAAAAAAAAAAAAAAATTGAACAGTATTGTTTTGTTACCTATTGCTGCTCACGGAATCATTCCATGTGTAGCGGCGTGTGACAGCACAATCTATTATATTTCCCACACATGGCTCTGGAGATGGCTGGGTTCAGCAAGGCTGGTTTTTGGTTGTTCATGGGTTTGAGGTCTGACATGGTCGGGGGGTCAGCCCCAAGTAGGAAAGCTGGAGCTGGCTGTGGCTGGGCCCTCAGTGGGGACGGTTGCCAGAACACGAGATACAGCACTTTTCTGTGTTCTGGGAGCCCTCCTGGTACGGCAGCTGGGACCCCAGGGCAAGCATGCCACTTGAGCCGGGTGGACGCGGCATCACTGTCATGGAGTCACCCGTTCTGGACATTTCATCCAGTGCCTTAGAAGCAAGTACAGACACAGGTGCAAGTTCAAGGTCATGTTGTGTTGAAAAGCAAACAAAAAACAGCCCCGTTGTCCTCCACTCTTTTCCACTATTCGCTTGCTCTGGAATGTGGCCAGTGAGCCCGCGGGGATCCCGGGGAACCACGGAAAAGGACACAGCCCCCAAATTCAAGGGGAAGAGGATAATTCAGGTCCACATTTTGGTTTTGTTCTTTGCTTTTTTTTAAAAAAAAAAAGTGGTTGAAAAGACATAACAGCAAATGCCTTCTTTGAGCCATCTTGAAGCGCACCGTTCAGTGGCGGTAAGTGTACGTGTGTTGCTGACCACCAGAGCTCCAGACCGCTCTTGTCTTGTGAAACTAGAACTCATGAAACAACAACTCAGGTTTCTGGGGGTCTGGGGTGGCCTTGAAAGATGATTTCTTTTCTTTTCTTGTCATTTTTTTTTTAATCGTAAAAAGCCTACCTCAAAAGGTCTGTACTGTGCGATTCCTTATTGTGAAAGGTGATTTCTTAAAGGAGAATGCATTTCCACCAAGCCGGCCTGATCCGCTCTCCTGCGGGGGACTGTGGGGGTGCGTTGTTTCCCTTAAGTTAGAATTCACTTCCTCTCGTCAGCTTTGGACCGGGCTGAGCTCTAATTTCTGTTCTTTAATTTTCTGAAATTGCAAGTGATGGGGAAGGTGGCAACAGGAAAAAATGAAACTGCACCTGGTCCACAGGATGTCCGCTGTTGGTAGGCGTGAGGCTTAAGGCGAGGTGGTGTGGGGGATTTTCAATGTTCCCTGATTACTACTTACTCCCTTTTCCTTTTAGTGTGCAGCCCCCAGAGTTCTAACAGGTACACAGCCACTCCATTAGCGATGGCGTCTCCAGGCTCCAGTGCAGCTAGGTGGGCCCTCCAGGCCGGTCCCAGCCCGTGAAAGAGAGGTGGAGGCGAGGGGTTGTTAGCAAGGAAGCTGGTTGTCCGCTCCTCTCCCTGTCCTGCTCCTCTGAGCTGGAATGGGGACCAGGGGCTAGTGAACCGGATCTGACCCTGGGTGGGTGACAGTGTGTTGCAAGCAGGAGGCTGGGTCCCTGGATGACCGTGTGAGGCAGAATCCCCTATCCGTCCTGGGCCACTAGCCACCTCTGGATTGGTAGGTCCAGAAAAATAAAGATGTTAAATACTCTAATTTCCCTTAAAATTTAAGAGTGATCTATTTATAATTTGTACCTTAGGGCTTGTTAACTTAAACCCTAACACAACTGGGCTTTCTCCTTTTTATACAACTTTAACTTGTATGTTTTTGAGCAGTGTTCCTTTTTTCTTTTTTTTTAATTGAACTTAGTGGGGTGACATCGGCTAATGACATCATATAGTTCTCAGTGTACATCACCAGTTATCCCCACTATTCCCTTGAACAGTGTTTTATTTTGTTTTAACTGAAACAGGAATTCTTTGAGGAAAAAGAAATTGTGGCTCCTCCCTGACCAGCACACCCCGTGCCTGCTGGCAGGATGGATGAGTGGAAATGGTGCTGAGACCTCGGCACACATGGACATGAGCTGGCCCGCCGGACTCTTGGGGTCTCCGCCCAAACCCACCCAATCAATCTCTGGCCCTGGCTGTCATATTCAGCTTTATAGATAATGGAAGAAAAGTCTCAATTTGCACTAGCAACCATCATGATGAAATACTTCGCAGCAAACCTCCCGGGAATGTGAGAACAGCCATGTTGAAGTATTGAGATTCTAGTCATATAAATGGAGGGTTGGATGAACGACACAATCCTCTTTGCTCTTAGAGGGGACAAGGCAGTCCTGGAAAGAGGTCAGAGCTTCCTCGGGTTGGCCAGGAATCCGGGCAGTCCCGATGAAGTGATCAACAGGGAATTTGGGGGAATTTGCGAAAACGCTAATGAAGTATATTAAAAGGAGAAGGAGAAGGAGAAGGAGAAGAAGAAGGAAGAAGAAGAAGGAGGAGGAGGAGGAGGAGGAGGAGAGGAAGAATGGGTCCTGGTGGGGTGGCTCAGTGGATTGAGTGCTGGCCTGCAAACCAAAGGGTCACCAGTTTCATCCCAGTCAGGGCACAGGCCTGGGTTGCGAGCCAACTGGCAACCACACGTTCTTGTTGTTCTCTGTCTCTTTCTCCCTCCCTTCCCCTCTCTCTAAAAATAAATAAATAAAATTTTTTTATAAACAAAGAAAAAATGCATAAACATTTCCAGGAAAATTCTGGAAACAAAGGAGAATGAGGGAAGCCCTGGCCAGTGTGGCCAGTTGGCTGGAGCCTCATTCCATGACCACAGGTTGTGGGTTTGAACCCCTACCTGGGTGTGTACGGGAGGCAACCAATGGATGTTTTCCTCATGTTGATGTTTCTCTCTCTCCCTTCTTCTCTGAAAGCAATGAAAAATAGTCCTCAAGTGGTGATTTAAAAATAAAAATAAAACAGCGAGGGAAAGCTAGCTTTTCCAAATATTATGATTAATTATAAAGTTGGGGAATAATATATGCAGTTGACCCTAGGGAAGGAATGGGCAGAGAGAGAAAATTCCAGAAAGAGGCCAAAGTATACTGAGAAACTGGGGGAGAGCAGAGGGGGGGAAATGAGATGAATGTAATATAACAACGACGAAATAAAATAAATTAGAAAAAGAACTTGGGATGTGAAAGATGGTTATTTCATGCAGTGGGTAAAGCACTGGACGCACATTGGGAAGCACATATGCAAAGAGCGCTAACAAACCTGACGGTGGAAGAAACAGTCACCAGAGGTCAATGAGAAGTTTGCAGAAGAAATGCAAGTGGTGCTGGCTTCGGCAGGACATATACTAAAATTGGAACGATACGGAGAAGATTAGCATGGCCCCTGCGCAAGGATGACACGCAAATTTGTGAAGCGTTCCGTATTTTTCAGCTTAGACAAGAACCTAGTATAAAGGAACCATGGACATGGACAATAGGTGGGATTGACTTTGGGGGGAATGGGTGGGTGGGGAGGGGGACGGAGGGGAGCAAAAAGGGGATGGATGTAATACAACAACAATAAAATTAAAAAAAAAAATGCAAGTGGCCAATAAATGTAAGAAAAATGTTCAGCTTCATTGATAAGGAAACCAAGTGCAAAGCAAAGCAATAAGCAATGTTCACAGTTTGCAAAAGTGAAGTTTGAACCTGAAACCTATGTAATTTTATTAACCAGTGTCACCCCAATAAATTCACTTTAAATTCATTGATTTATATGAGAGAGAGAGCTATTTCACGTATTCTCTGGCTACTTCTTGTATGTGTTCTGACCAGGGGTCAGACCAACCGAGCTCCCTGGCCAGCTTTGGTGGCCTGTGACTTATTTGAGTAGGTGGGCTGCAGCTTTCAAGAACCTGCAGGAAAACCATCAGGTGACCCCATATTTTAACAGTCTGTACAGGCTTCTAAAGACCTCAGGTTTCCAATGTATGCTTTACGTGAAAGGCTTCCTTTTTGGTCCCATCCTGCTCTGGAGAAAGATAAAATCTTTCTCTTCTTTTTTTTAACCCTTGTGTAGGATAACCTTTCATATTCTAGAACATGTTTAGAAGTTATGAAATGTCAAGATGTTATCTGGCAACTATAAAAATGAACTCTGAACCCAACATGTGACATAACTTCATTGGCTTAGTTTGCTTTTAAGTTGGGGCTTCCTATTTTGATCAGGTCAACCTATAAGTGACTGTTTTAAAGGGATTAGGTGACAATAAAATTATTTCCCTACAAAAAAAAAAAAACAAAAAAGAGTTTGATCCCATCCGCAGTTGCGGAGAATCAGGAAAAGGTACTTGGCTGTGTTACTACTGGGACTTAGGCGACATTACTCTTTCTGGAGGGTGTCTTGGGACAGCATCCTGCGGGAGCAGCTGAGGGAGGTCAGCCCCCTAGGGCTGCGGCAGGCAGCGCTGGTTGCCCAGCCAGCACCCCCTTCTCTCCTCCCTCCCCCTCCGCAACGCAGGTGCCATTTGTGAGTATCAGTGGGGCCCAGCCAACACGATGGAGGTGGTGCCTCCAGCAGCCTCTAGATCAAGACTCTTTTTTTTTATTATTATTATTTTAAAAATTTTATTGTTGTTGTATTACATCCATCCCCTTTCTGCTCCCCTCTGTCCCCCTCCCCACCCACCCACCCATTCCCCCCAAAGTCAACCCCACCTATTGTCCATGTCCATGGTTCCTTTATACTAGGTTCTTGTCTAAGCTGCTCCCCTTCCTTGCCTCTGCCTCCCCCTCCCCTCTCCCCGCTTTCCTTTGTTCACACCTGCAAAGACGCTGCTTCCTAGTAGGGTCACAGTCACAGGTGCTGGGGCTCAGGGAGTGACGGAATCTTTTTAGAGAGACAGCTCTGCCCACTGCAGATGGGACCGGGAGACGTGAGCGGATTCAAGGAGGGTCAAAGCGAGAGGGGTCTTAGTGACAACATGGGCCAGGTGGGTAGGTGGTGAAATGAATGAATGGAGAGCACAGCGGCTCACGTGCCCACGTTACACAAATGGCAGAGGGACACTGGTCGGCTTCCTGCGTTCCTCCCTGAGTGAGAGCCTCGGGCTGGTCCGGCCGGGTTACAGGGACCTGGGCCAGGTGTCTGGGGACCAGTAAACACGTTGCTGAAATGAACTTCTTCCAACCTGAGGACCTTGCTTCCTCCCCTGAGGGTCAGGGCTGGGGAAGGAACCTGTCTCCCCAGTCGCCCATGCGTTGCAGCTGATTGCGCCAACTCTAGTGCAGAGGACACTTGGGAACCAAGATCAGCCCCAGGGTCCCCGCAGCCACCGTGGGAAACAGCCTGCGGAGGTCTCAGGGAGAAGCCAAAGGACTAGGCAGTGTGGGAGCCCCTCCCGACCCCCGCCCGCCCACTCCAGCGGGGCTCAGCATTCGGCTTCTGAGGGACTTTCTCCTCCTGCTCCCCCACCCAGGGTGTCTCCTGGAGGGCTGGGGACAATACAGCCCCCTGGGGCTCAGCCCCAGTGTCTGGTTCAGTGGGTCGGGGAGGGTCCACGCACGCTCCCGTGGGCCCACAGCCGCTGCCCTGAAGAACCACCTGAGAGGAAGGGCCCTCAGCCCTGAGCGCACGTGAGGGTCCCAGGTGGGGTGAAGAGCGACACTGACCCCTGTTCGAGACCCCAGACCCCAAGACTCCTTGAGGTGGGGCTCCAGGTTGGCACATTGCGCAGCCCGTGGGCTCAGCCAAGTCTGGAGTCAACAGCCCAATTCATCCTTGTCCATCAAGTGTGAATTGAGACACCCCTTCTTTGGAAGCCTCTGTTGACTCCCCCAGATGGGGTCAGTCCCTTCTTTCCCTCCTTCCCTCCTTCCTTCCTTCCTTCCCTCCTTGCTTCCTTCCTTCCTTCCTTCCTTCCTTCCTTCCTTCTTTCCTTCCTTCCTTCCTTCCTTCCCTCCTTCCTTCCTTCCCTCCTTCCTTCCTTCCCTCCTTCCTTCCTTCCTTCCTTCCTTCCTTCCCTCCCTCCTTCCTTCCTTCCTTCCTTCCCTCCTTCCTTCCTTCCTTCCTTCCTTCCTTCCTTCCTTCCTTCCTTCCCTCCTTCCTTCCCTTCCTTCCTTCCTTCCTTCCTTTCTCTTCTCCTTCCTCATTCCTTCCCTTCTTCCTTCCACAAAGCACAGCACCCCCCAGACAACCAGACTGGATATCAGGGTGCGGACAGCCTGAAACAGGGTGACATGACCGGGAGTTACATCAGAAGAGCCGGCCAGGGGAGACCTGCCTCCACCACGCACACCTGTGAAGAGCCTTGGGCCCAGCGAGCACAGGATGTGCCAAGGTCCTGGGGTGGCACAGGGCACATGTCCGGGGAGCCATAGGAGGCTGCGTTTCAGGGAGGGGGCTCCAGCGTTGGGGGAGGAAGTGAGTCTTACGCCCTACGGGGAGCCAGAGGAGGGGTCTGCTTGCTTTGAGAAAGGTCATCACAGTGACCTCTGTGGCACCCCTCCCCGGGCGGATTCCCTTACCTGAAAGCATTTTCGCCAGGTGTCCTTGCGGATTGCCCAATGTGAGAGTAACATCTTTGTCCCTGCTGGGCGCAGCCCTGTATGAGGCCATGGCTCATGCACTAGGGGCCCCTCACCCAGAAGAAATGCTTGGTAAAATTGGTTACGGTGAGTGAGAGGCCCGCAGCCCCCCGCCCGCCCACCCCTGCCGGGTGGAGGTCCCGGCTGCCAGCTGCCACTCTCTAGCGTGTTCCCATCCCCTGCTTTCGGAGCAATGTTTTCGGATCTGCTTCTACCTGGGTTCCAGTCACCTCTGGCACACACGTCACCTGGTGCCAGGGACCATTTCGAAACTCTCAGGATAGAAACTGGCAACTTTTTTTTAAAAGGACAGCGGCCTTTTCTGCTAGAGTATTCTTTGTGCGCTGCTGGCCTGGCTCACCGTGGCTGCTCTCTTGCTCTGAGCTGTGGGCCTGTACCCAGGCCTCAGGGGGCCCCAGGCCGCGGGGCAGAGGAGGGACGGTGGCAGGAGCAGCAGCTCTTACAGGACAGGGCAGAAAGTGTTGCCGTGGCAGGAAAAATAGCAGAGCTGATGGGGACTTGCTGCCAACAGAGCTGTTTCGACAGGCAGAGAAGCACAGCGACTTAGCTTTCGTTTAAAGCTGAGGTGAAGTGGGTCTTTCAAGTTAGGAAGAGAAGCCTGAAAACTCAGCCCAGTTTCAACACACCAGAGCTCATCCATGTTGGGCCTGGAAACAAAAGCCCTAAGAAAGGGGGGTGGGGGAGGAAGAGCAAGACAGAAAGAGGAAATGAGAAGAGGCGCCTGGACTGTGGGCCTTTGGTGGGAGTAGCTCCTGAGGTCATGCCACTCATGAGGTCCATGGTTCAGTTCCTTGAACATGCAATGTTTACACTGACCTCAGGACCTTTGCACATGAAGCGTCCTCCACCTGCAACGCTTTCCTGGCATCTTTGTGTGATCGGCTTGTCCTCACTCATTTCTCTGCTTCAATGTCACCTTCCCAGAGAAGCCTCACCCAGTCTTGGTTAAACCACTCTAGTCTCTGTCTTTTCCGTTATTTAACAGAATCTGAAATGATTTTGTTTGCTTAGTGCCAGAATTCCCCAACCCCTGGAAGGCAGACGGGATTTCTCTCAGGATTCTGGTGCCCAGAACTCTCTAGACCCATAGGAGACTCTCAGTAAACATTCACTGAATGAGTAAATCAATATGACTGTTGATTGTAACTGCTGGCTACTTGCCAAAGGTTTCATATCTGTATCCATTGAGTTGCTTTGGGTGGGAAGTACTCGAAAGCACCATCTCCATTTATAAACAATGAAGTGATTTATTATTTCCACACAGTGAGCAGTCCTGAGAGGGGCAGCTTTGCGCCATCACATGGTTTCTGTGGCCAAGGACATCCTGGAGGGCACAGCTCCTTGTCACGTCTCTACCCCAGTGTTCTCCACATGATTTGAAGGCCATCTTCAATCCAGGTAGGTCATCCACGGGGACAATGTCCAACAGACGATGGGCAGGAAGCAGCTCTTCCCTGTGTCCCTTTTTATCAAAAGTTCCCCAGCGCACCACCACCAGGTTTTACCAGCCAGGGTTGGGTCACATGACCAATCAGAGGAGGGGAATGGGATGCCCAAGACCAGCTTAGCATGGTCAGAAGTCCCTCCTGATCTCCAAAATATATAAAGAACTAATGCGACTCAACACCAGGGAGACAGACAGCCCAATTAAAAAATGGGCAAAGGACCTGAACAGACAACTCACTGAGGAAGATATACAAAGGGCCCAGAGGCATATGAAAGAATGCTCAACATCGCTAGTCATCAGAGAGATGCAAATTAAAACCACAATAAGATACCACCTCACCCCTGTCAGAATGGCCATGATCAGCAAATCAACAAACAAGTGTTGGCGAGGATGCGGGGCAAAGGGAACCCTCATACACTGTTGGTGGGAATGTAGGCTGGTGCAGCCACTGTGGAAAACAGTATGGGGTTTCCTTAAAAAAGTAAAAATGGAACTGCCTTTTGATCCAGCGATTCCACTACTTGGACTATACCCAAAGAATCCTGAAACACCAATTCATAAGAACCTATGTACACCTATGTTCATAGCGGCACTATTTACAATAGCCAAGTGCTGGAAACAGCCTAAGTGCCCATCAGTGGATGATTGGATCAAAAAACCTTGGTACATTTACATAATGGAATTCTATACAGCAGAAAGAAAGAAGGAACTTGTACCCTTTGCAATAACATGGATGGAACTGGAGAGTATTATGCTTAGTGAAATAAGCCAGTCAGTGAAGGACAAATACCATATGATCTCACCCATTACAGGACAATAATGAACAAAACTAACAACAAGCAAAACAGAACCAGATATATGAACACAGTGAATAGGCCTTCAGTGGGCAGGGGGAAGGGGGTTGAGGGAAGGGGGGAGGCAGAGGCAAGGAAAGGGAGGAGTTTAGACAAGAACCTAGTATAAAAGAACCATGGACATGGACAACAGGTCGGATTGACTTTGGGGGGGAAGGGGTGGGGGGGGAGGGGGACAGAGGGGAGCAAAAAGGGGATGAATGTAATACAACAACAACAAAATTTAAAAAAAGAAGAAGTCCCTCATGATAGGCTGCTTGGAGGAAGAAGGTTAGCACTCTTGCATCAGGAAAGAAGCAGTGAGAAAGGACGCATTTAGGGGAGACAATCCAGGGTGACTCTCACCGCTCAGGTTTAATTTTTAACTTTTTTAAAGTTTTATTTATTATTTTTAGAGAGAGGGGAAGGGAGGGAGGCAGCGAGGGAGAAACATCAACGTAAGGTTGCCTTTCACCTGCCTCCAGCCACGGACCTGGCTGGAGGCCTGGCTTGCAACCTGGTTCTGTGCCCTGGCTGGGAATCGAACCAGCGACCTTTGGGTTCGCAGGCCAGCACCTTGTCCACGGAGCCACCAGCCAGGGCTAATTTTCAATTTCATTTTCACAAAAGCCCTGGCATCAGTTTACCTAGCATTTACCCCTGAGAAAACATTGTATTTGTTTATTTTTAGAGGGAAGGGGATCGAGGGAGGAAGAGAGGGAGAGAAACATCCTTGTGCGGTTGCCTCTCACACGCCCCCAGCTGGAGACCCGACCCGCAACCCAGGCCTGTGCCCTGACTGCGAATCCAACCGGCGACCCTTTCGCTTCGCAGGCCAGCGCTCAGGCCGCTGAGCCCCCCAGCCAGGACAATAGGTCCTTTTTTAAACATCTCCCCCTTCAAATAATTACTTTCAGGAAGAATCATTCTTTTCTGGTTCTTTCTATAATTTCAAAGCAAACAGAAGAAGACATTTGATTTCTACGGGAAAGGCGGGCACAAAAGCAGCGCACGCGTGTGACTGAGTTTGTGCATGTCTGCGTGTCCCGGCTTCCCTCACCAACCTTTCGGCTACTGCGGAGAACGCCGCACGTGGGCTACCAGGGCTGCTGGGCTGCTGGGTAATTACCCAGAACTGGGACGGCTGGGTCACATGGGAACCCTGTGCTTCGTGTCTGGAGGACCAACCCTGCCATTTTCCACAGCAGCTGATCATTTACTTGCCCACCAGCAAAGCACAAGGGTTCCATGTCCTATGCATCCCCATCAATACTTCCTCAAAAGTTCTTTTTACCAGTAGCCATCCTAACAGGTATAAGGCAGTATCTCCTTGTGGCCTGGATTTGTATTTCCAGGTCCTGCTTTAGGGTCCGTTACGTACCCCACTCCCCACCGGGCCTCATGTCTCTACTGAGGGTCTGGTCGTACAGTGTCCGGGAAGTGGCCACTCCTTCTGGGCCTCAGTCTTCCCATCAATGCAATGGGAACAAGAATGCCAGCACACGCCTCCCAGGGCCACCTGCACAGTCGCTGGAGCCCACACCTGAAGCCCTTAGAAGGGCCCTGGCCCAAAGCACTCAACAAATTGCAGCTGTTTTTTTAAAAAGGACCGTTTTTGTTTAAAAAGGACCGTCCAGAGGCGGAGGAAAGCGGAGAGATGTGTCAGGAGCTCAGGGTAAGGGCTTCGGGCAGTGAGTGCACGGGGTGATTCAGGCCGCTCTCGCTCTCTGCCTCTCCTCTGCTCCTGTTGTTTACAAGTCACCCAGGCAGACACCCAGGACCAACGGGAGGCAGATCCCGTGTCTGGTGGGAGCTGCTTCTTGGCTCGGGAAGGTTCCTGGTTTCTGGTGCTCATCTGGTGGGAGGGGCCCCTCGGCCTCCTTTAATTTAGTTCATGAGGGCCCCACCCTTACACCCTCCCAAGGGCCCCAGATACCATCACACTCAGGGTTAGGAATTTGGGGAGGGCACGGACGTTCTACTCATAGGAGAAACAGACACAGAAGCACAGAAAATAGGCCCTAGCCAGGGAACTCATTTGGTTAGAGTGCCATTCCCCTGGCTGGAGGCGTGTGAGAGGCAACCACATGTTGATGTTTCTCTCTCTCTCTCTCTCCCTGCCTCCCCCACTCTCTAAAAATAAAGAAAATCTTTAAAAAAGAGGAACAGTAAATTGGTATTTCACTCTCTCTCTCTCTCTTGCTCTCTCTAAAAATAAAACAATTTTTTTAAAGTTTGTGGAGAAAACAGCACCATAAACCCCCATAGACCCATTTTTCAGATTCAACAATCATCCCATTTTTTTGTCCTGGTTGTTTCACCCCTTTCTCTCCCAGTGGATTATGACTCGCAGCCAGGACGCCTTTCTCCCCTGTGCCCAGCCATATGTCCCTCTGAAATGTCTGGACGTGGCCCCATATACCCATGAGACTCCACTGTCCGCCTTGCAAGTTAGCCATCAGTGGAGGACATTTTAAAACCCAAATCAGAGCAGGTCCCTCTTCAGCTGCCATCAGAACTGGCTCCCATGGCCTGAGGAGAAGGTGATGCTACGACTTAGCTTACAGACCCTGGAATAAAAGGGACACTATGGCCGGCACGGCTGGGGCCAGGGGTATAAGGTGGGCAGCCATGCTCATCTGCTCCTTGAACAACTGGCCACCTCCATGTCACGCAGGCACGGGCCTCCACACAGACTGGTTATTTTGCCAGAAATGTCCTTCCCTGGCTGGCTCTAATCTTTCCGGTCTTACCCTTCTTCCCCCTCATTTCTCTGTGGCAATTCTCTCAGCACCGGTTCAAGTCCTTCATTATTTGTTTATGTGTTTGTTTCTAAATCTCCCTCTCCCACCAGGAGGGAAGCTGCCTGTCTTGCTCACCAGGCTACCCCCAGTCCCTAGCACACAGTAGGCCTGGCACAGAGTGGATGCTTAGCAGGAATAGGCTGCAGGAACAGGCGTGCGCATCGCTTCCCCATGAGGCTCAGCAGGGCCGGGGGGGCCCCAGGGAGCCTTCTGCACCTGGCTGAGGGACACGCTCCTGCTCCCAGCGGCTGTGGGCTGTGGGAACCTGGGCACGGCACCTCTTCTCCGGTGACCCAGCAGAAACGGAGCAGAGTGATTCACTCAGCTCTGGACTGAGGGCCCCCACACACATGCACCTTTGTCCTGGAAGGTGGTTTTGCTTTGGAGGCGATGTCTCAGGTGCTGGTTGCTGAGGGCAAAGGTGAGATTCATCCAACCGCCAGCTGTTGTGGAAGGAAGGAGGCTGGAGACACGCAAGGCAGGGATGATTTCCCAGGAGTTGTGATTTGCCCCCGTGAGGCTGTGTCTCCCAAGGCGGTTGGAGACCTCCAGGATAGTCTCAGTGTTATAGGTGGTGCTGTCACCCACTGAAGAAAAGCAGTGTAAGAAGTCATTTGCATGCACAAGAGAATTAGTACCTTAATGATAAGTCTATCAGGGCACACTCCTGCCCCAGGGCCTTTGCATGGGCTGTTTCTGCTGCCTGCAGAGCTCACCCTAGGCTCCTTCCTGTCCTTCCTTTGGGTCTTCACTCGGAATGTCATCAGCTCACAGACGTCCTCTCCAGATACCCCACTTAATTGAGCCTTCCTCCCCAGTGGCCCCTACTCTATTCTCTTATTTTTATGCATTCCCTCAAACAACACTGTCCAACAGAAATGCAAGGGGAGCCACCGATGCCATTAAAAAGAAGTTTAGTAGCCTAGTTTATTTTTATTTTTTAATTTAATTTTATTGTTGTATTAGTAATTGCCTTTTATAAAAAAAAAAAATTTAAAAACACAAGCAAATTAATTTCCAAAGCGTATTTTATTTGACTCAACACATCTGATTTCAACACGTAATCAACACAAAATATTGAGATATTGTATGTCCTTTCAGGCCAAGCCTGCGGCTCCTGGCACATGTCGGCCATGGCACCTTTCACCCAGCGGGCACACCTGGCAAGTGGCTGCCGTGGTGCCACTCTGATGTGTTGGAAAACGGTGATTGTGTTTATCTGGGATGATCTGCTGGAAGGTGAGATCTGACAGGCCAGGGAGCCCCAGCAGTGAACGCAGGGGCTCCTGCACAAGCGGTAGTAGGTGTTTAGTCATCTTTGGCTGAATAAATGGAACAAGTGGCCTCTGGGTCCTCCCTCACCTTCGCTGGGACCTGGGTGGCAGATGCGGCCACAGCCGTGGCTTCCTCTTCCTCGTTGGCCTTCGCCCCAGCTCTGTGCTCCTACTGTCCTCTCTTCCTTCCCTCACTTCCTCCCGCCCCTTCCTCCCTCACTCCTTGGTGCTCCACCAGGTCTGTCCCTGAATGCATTGAGAGCAAACTTCCGTTATGTTGACACCTTGGCTCAGTACTTTTAGGACAGAGCTCGAGCACCTGTCCCAGCGACTTTGGTTCCAGTCTGCTCTGCCAGGAACCAGCTGGGACTCCGGAGCCTGGTCATTCCTCTTCCATGCCAGACCTCCTGGTTGCTGCCCTCAGGGCTGATCATAATTCTTCCTGGGATGGGGAGGCCGACAGCAGGTCTGACGCTCGTACCCTGATACGTGTGTGACCAGGACAAACTCATTTAGTCCTTGTGATGCCCAAGGGGGTGGGTGGGCCTTTGAGTCCCTCCCTGCTTCCTGGGAAGGGAGGCTCCGGCCTAGGCTGATTGAGCAACTTACCCAAGGCCCCCAGCCCTGTGGCGGGACTGCAGATGCTGGCTCGGATCCGCTGGGCTCTGGCAGCTAGCTATTGCTCAACGGGACCTTTTGATTAAGGACCTACTGTGTGCCAGGCTCTGTTCCGGGAGCTGGGGATCTGGCAGTGGATGAAAGAGACAGATTTCTGGTGCGGTGAAGGTGTTCATTCCAGTGAGCCAGCAAACAAATAGGTGCGGGCCCCATGCAGCATGCTGGGTGGTGATAAGGGCTATGGAGGAAAATAGAGCAGGGCAGGGAGACAGGACCCTGGGGCTCAGCTGCTTCGAAGGAAGTTCTTGCAGAGAATACCTACGACATGTGAGTGAGGACCAGCAGGAAGGGGGCGTGTACAGGGGTCTCGAGAGGAGAGTTGGACAATAGAGGCCAGGTACAAAGGCCAAGGCTGGAGGCGGGAGCTGGAGGGCCCCTCTGAGGAACACCCAGTGGGCACGGCAGAGGGGCGGGGAGAGGGGAGCGGGTCAGGGAGGTGAGAGGGGGGCCTGTGGGCTGTGGTGAGGCCTTTGGGTTCCATTCTATGGAAGGAGCCATAGGAAAGCAGTGATTTTTGTAAATATCTTTATTGACAAATAATTCACATAGTATACAATTCACTCATTTAAACTGTACAATTTGAAAACAAAGAAAGCGTAAAATTTGGTGGGTCTTTGGACATTCACAGAGTTGCGCAACCCTCACCACAATTAATTTTAGTACATTTTTATCACACTCCCGAAAGGTGCCTTGCACCCCTTAGCAGTCCCTCCAGGTCCCCCAGGTCCCCCCACCCCCACCCCTACCCCCAGCCGAGTTAAACACTGATCTGTCTCTACTGCTTCGCCTATTCTGGACGTTTTACATATGTGGCCTTTGAGTCTGGCGCCCCCCTCACTCGGCACGTGTTTTCGAGGTTCATCCATGCTGTAGTGGGGGTCCGTGCTGCACTCCCTTTCCCCTGGGTCATGGCCGGCTGTGTGATGCTCCCCATTGTACCTGTGTGTCCGGTGAAGGACCCTGGGCTGCTTCCATCTGGCTACCATGAACAGTGTTGTCACGGCCGTGTGTACACGTCCTTGTGTGGACATAGTTTTCACCTCTGTGTCCTAGGAGCGGACCACCTGCTCCTTGGGGCACTCCGGGCTTCTTCGCCTTGGGAGGGGCTGTCTTGCAGACGGCTTCCCATGGCACCTGCACCCCACCAGCGGTGGAGGAGGGCGCTAGTCCCTCCACGCCCTGGCCTGCACGTAGGCTCCATCTCTGGCCCGGCCGGGGTTTGAGTTGAGGAAGAACACGTCACCTGAGGTGCCTGCACAGGTGGCCTGTGCAGGACCCTCTGGCGTCAGTGTGGGGAACACTTCACTATCGTTAATCTCCCTCCCTCTGCATCCTGTCCCCCCTTCACGGCAAGGCCTCTCACCCCAGGGAGGCTGCCCCACCCCCTTCGGAAGTGCCTCCCCTCTGGGTGGTCATGTGTCTCCAGCATCCTTTCTTCTCTGCCTTTCTTGTCGGGTGACAGTGTGGCGTGACATGAGGGCACTCCTGCTGCGGCCTTGAGGCTCTCTTGGGTAAGAACCACGTACTTTTGGTCCTTGCAGACTTGGTAATAAATAAAAGTTAGATTGGGTGAGACGGATGGTCAAGGCAAGCCGGTCCTTGCTGACGGAGTTGGGGGACAGGGGCGGGGAGAAGGGGGCGTGTCAGGGCCAGATTTTAGGTAATTTCCAAGAACCACAGAAGTAAAAGATGTGAAACAATCCCCACAACTGATGTCTGTGGAGTCCTTAAGGGATTCATTCAAGGAAGTAGATTAATTAGTCAATGGGTTACTTGATTAATTAACAAATTAATGAGCTAATTGGTGACTTCCATCTCTGCTGAGTGCTGACTAGGTGCATTGTACCAGCCGGGTCACAGTCCCCAGCCTATCTGACCCTCGCAGCCGTGGTGGGGTGGAGAGAGGTCCTCCTCATCCCCTGGGCTGTCACCCCAGAGTGTGGATGTCTTGGCATGTGGTCCCACCTGGCACCAAACCTGCCTCGCTGCCCCGACCTAGGCCGGGCTTGGGCCTGCTCCTGGCACCCTGGACAAGGTTGGGTGTCCTGAGGGACAGTCCCAGGCAATGCTCTCCTTAGACATGATTCAGAGCAGAACGGAGAACAGAGGTTAAGGAAGGCTGCTTCTCCCCAGGGTGGGTGAGCCTCGGAAGGCCTTGCTCTGGGCCCGCAGGGCCTGGCCTGCCCCCCCTGGGTCTTAGGGACGCTGCCCTACCAGCCCTGAGGAACCGCAGGCCCCACGGGGAACCTGCGCCCACTTGGTTTATTTCCTGGGAGCGATTACCACCTGCAATTACTCATCAGCTCCCTTTCACCTCTCAATCAGATCGGGGAGCCTAGATTTGTCAACCGCACCCCTCCGCCTGGTCCCTCATCTGGGATGTGGCCTGGCTGGGCCTGAGGCCCCCAGCCCAGGGCCCAGTCCCCAGGGGGCTCTGGGGGCAGTCAGTTCCGTTGCGGTGGGCGAGCTTTCCTTCCAGCCAGGGTCCTGGGGGCCGAGCTCGGGGCAGGGGCCCAGCTTCTGCCCGCCAAGGTCGGACCAGGCCGGCTGGCGCTGGGCGATAAGGCCCAGCCGCACTCCCACCGCGGGGAAGGCCGTGCAGATAAGGTGGCCCAGCCTTCCCGAAGGAAGGCGCCAGGCAGATGTGTGGGGAGCGGAATCCCAAGTCCGGGGTGCCCAGGCCCCTGGCGCAGGCACCCCGGGCTGGTCCAGGCTGTGGGGGCGGGGGAGCGGGACGGGAGGCTGCGGCCCGAGGGGCCGGGCTGGGAGGCCGAGCGGAGTGAAGGCGCCGGGCAGGGGAGGCGGGGGCGGGGCGGGGCGCAGGAGCGGGAAGGAGGCGGCGAAGGGTGGTGGGAGACGGCACGGGAGGGGGCACACGGGTGGGCAGGGTCGGCGGGGCGGAAGCAGGTGGGGGTGAGGAGGGAGCGACCCCTTGACACAGGGCGCACGTGGGACTCGGCCCGCGACTTCCCACCCCCCGAACCGGGCGGAAGCGAGCGAGCAGCGCCCCGCCCCTCGGACCATCGGTCGGCGCCCGCCCGCCCGCCCGCGTTGGGTCCCGCCCCCGGCCCGCCCGCGGCGCCTGCCCGAATCCCGTGCCGAGTCCCGAGTCCCGGGGGCGGGCCGGGGGCCCCTCGATGGCGCATAAAACGGCCGGCCACCTGCCGGGCCGCTCCTCCGAGTGCGGCTGCCCGCGCCCCTCGTGCCGCCGCTGCCCGCGCTCCCCGAGTCGCCGGTGCGGCGCGCCGTTCCGTCCCGCGGAGCCCGGGGCGCACAGACATGGGCAGGCGCGCCCGAGTGCGCTGGGCGGCCGCGGCGCTGGGCGGCACGGGGCTGCTGTGCGCCGTGCTGGGCGCCGTCATGATCCTGGCGGTGCCTTCTCTCATCAGGCAGCAGGTCCTCAAGGTGGGTGCGGGTCGCGGGGCGGGGGCGGGGGCTGCCCGCAGGGGCTCCGACCTCACCTGCCCGCCCGGTCTGTCCGCCGCCGCGCGGCCACGTTGCGGTGCGGCCGCCGGGCGCCGGGCGCGCCCACATGCCCGCCGGGGCAGCATGTGCCCAGACTAGGGCTGCACTTGGCCTGTTTCCCACGAGCCCACGCTCCTGTGCTGCTGAGAAACTCCCAGGGGACCGAGGACCGGTAGGTGCTCAGGAGGGCGGCTCCATCCTCCCCCACGCGGCCTTCGGAGCGGGCGGGAAGGAGTAGCCGCTTTTCTCCGGGTTCCTGTGGAGGCGGGCGCCAGCCCAGGGCTGGGTAAGCGGGGTCCTCGCAGGGCCACCGCTGGAGGGTTTCCTTCTGGCCCAGCCTTCCTTACACGACACTGTCCTCTGACCCCGGCGCGGTTCAGGCGGCCGGTGGCCGTCAGGCTGCTGGTTCGCCAGGTGTCTGTTGGGTGACCTGTTTGAATGAGGCGGTGACTGGAGCCCACAGGCTGCTGTCTGCACCGGAGCTGACTGGCTGCGGGGACACAGACGCTCACCTTTGCTCAGCAGCCCGCCGGTCACCCCCCGCGACAGAGGTGGACTCACTGGCTGGCTTCTCTTTCTCCTATCACCTGCTTCTTTAGGCGAGTTTCTTGGGACCAGAGACTTGTCCACGTCTGGGGTCTGTGTTCCCCATACCCAGCGCAGGAGGCTCAAGACATGAATGAATGAATGACTAAATGAATAAATGAAGGCCCCCCGGCTGACACTTCCTGGGACCCAGCTGACTTTAAAGAGGGGACAGTTAGGCTTTCCTCATGGTCTCCTGGTGGAGGGACGGCAGAGTTGTCTGAGCCCCCGGGCTCAAGCGTCATCTTGGCCTCAGGGTCTTTCTTTATTTTTGTTTATTTTTGATTTTCAAATCTTGTCCCATCAAGTCCTGTAACCTGATTGCACGGAGGGTGCCGCTCAGGACACCTGAGCCCTGCATGAACGGCATCTCCCCCTCCGGGGGTGGCAGAGGGGTGTGGGTGTCCTTTGCACTTCTCAGGGGCGAGCCTTCTGTGAACTGGCCAGGGCCACGGTTTCTGGGCCTCATGTGTGCCGGCGGCGGCGGTGCGGGGAGTGAGCCTTAGGCTTTGGGGTGTGGGGGCGCTTGTGGGCTCAGTCATCCCTGTCCTTATTTCAGGGTTTCTTTCTATGACCGTGGAGCAGATTATGGAGGTCAGTTCCACGTGGCGTGTGCGTGTGTGTATACAAGTGTGCACACCACCTAATTTCCTACATCTGTTCTGGGTTTCTAAAGAGAGCAGAGCCACCGTCCTGAGCTGTCCTGGAGTTAGGATCCAGGGGCTTAAAGTTGCATGACAGCCTTCCAGAACCCTACGGACGGCCTCAAAGGCGATTGGTGTGAGGCCGAGTGGCGTGAAGGCAGGAAGGCCAACCCCGCCTGTCCTAGCCGCTTCTCGGACAGCCCCCTGAGTCCCGGCCAAGTGCCTTCTGGAGGCAGAAGGGTGCCAGTGTTGGGACCGCGCGGTGGGACGCCGGGAGAGGGCGGGGCTGCCCACTGGTGCTTTTTTTGGCCGCAGGTCCACGTGCAGCTTGAATGGGAGGCCTGTGCTTTGATTTCTGTTTGTATGTTTTTTGGCTACTTTACTTTAAAAAAAAAAATTCAAATGGAGGAAAAAATGAGAGCGTTTCTCCCATTTTGTTCTTCTCCTCAGATTGTACCACTGTCATCAGCCTGTGTCTTCCTAGGCCTTTACCAATGCGCATCACGAGCACTTACTTCTACACATTAATATGTATGTATTTTTACACAAGTTGAGCTAGGCTGTATGCAAATATCCCTCAGCTTAATTTTTTTAATAAAGATTTTATTTCTTATTTTCAGAGAGGGGGAAGGGAGAGAGGGAGAGAGACATCCATGGATGGTTGCCTTTCACCTGCCTCCAGCCACAGACCTGGTTGGAGACCTGGCTTGCAACCTGGTTATGTGCCCTGGCTGGGAATCGAACCAGCGACCTTTGGGTTTGCAGGCCGGCGCCTTATCCACTGAGCCACTAGCCAGGGCAGTCCTCGTTTATTATTGTCGTACGTATGAGGGTGTGGATGGGGTTGAGTAGGGCTGCCTGGCTTTGTCACTGGGTCAGTTCCCGGAACCCAGTATCACCGAGCCAGCCAGGCCGTGCTCAGGGAAGAGGACCTCAGGCTGCTCACTTCCACCTGTCAGACGGGGTCACAACCAGTTTGTTTCCCAGCAAGACGATTAAGTGCAAAGGAAACTATGTATATGTTGAAATGTCCTGAATGTACCTCCTTTCTCATTTGATTCCAACCACAGACTTGTGAAATAGGCAGAGGTGGTGGCATTTTGCCTTCCTGCAGATGAGGAAACTGAGTCAGAACAAAGGCCAGCCGCCTACTGGTATTGACACAGCTTTGGCCATTTCAGACAGGGACCCCAATCACCAAGTCTGGATCAGAGGAAATAAAGTGGAAGCTCTTCATCGGATAGATTCCTTAAGGCAGAAGGAAGTAGGAACTAGATGGCCGTCTTGGCATGAACAGGTCTCAAGGACACCTTGCTCATGGAGGAAGGCTCTGGTGTTGTTTCTGTTTATTTAAAAAAATAACTCCATAAAACAGTATTTTGGATTTTCAGTGGATTAATGTTAGTGCATGTAACAGCTCAGAAAAAGGTGTGGAAGGGTGTGCACCAGACTGACCAAAGCGGTGGCTCCTCTCAAGGGAGGAAGGTGAGGAGCTAGGGGTGTGGTCCAAGCAAACTTGCGCTGTATCTAATACTCCTACGTTGCTTGTTGAACAAAGAGAATGTTTTCGTGTCTTATGCATTTAGTTAAGTATCAGTAGTGAACCCACAGCTTTCCCGGGATAATGGCCATGGTGCTCCAAGCTCAGGAGGCACACAGGGGAGCCTGGTGTCCTGAGGTCTCCAGGAAAAGCCTTTCCCCGAGCGCGTAGGACTGGACGAGAAGTGTCCAGACGTAACGAACGGCCCAAGGAATGTGATCCCCTGCCCCCGTGTGCCAGGCAGTGTTCACGCTCCCTGTGAACGTCTCCTTCAGTCCTGGGAGAGTTCTGTGGCGTCTTTTTTGTCATCCTTGACATTTGGGAAACAGCAACAGAAGCTGAAGATAGTCATTCGCTTCAGGTGACCTTGCTGGTGTGTGCGTGCCTGTGCGTGTGCCCATGTGCACCTGTCAGAGAGAAATATCCCGGAGGCAGACCCGGGGAGGACAGGGACTTTTATATCTGCCACCGAGCTGAGCCTGCCCCTCTGGATTTGAACGGATGATGACGGCACCGTCCAGGTTCCTGGGGTACCTCTTTGAGCTTCTGTGTGTCTCTGGGCCACCAGGGCAGAGGGCCCAGCCTCCAGGCCTCTGTGTGTGGTGACCGGCCTCCTGGCCTTCTCCTTGTTCTCCTATGGGTCCCCTCTGCTGTCTTGAACTTGGACTTTGAGTTGGAATCAACCTTGGGCACTTTGTCCACTACTTTTTGCAGCTGGTGAGGGCTTCTTCCACCTGCGTTCCCCATCTTGTAGGTGACACCTCCATCTGCTCCCCCAAGTGCAGAGGCAAAAGCCTTGGATCAGTCGGTCAGACGCGTGGTCCCGACACACCGCGCTCACCTCCGTGAGCTCACCAAGCTGGGTCTCACCTCAGAGTCCCCGGCCTGCTTGCCCCTCTGCCCAGGATTCCTGCCTAGCCTGCCCCTAGTGTCCATTATGTTCTAAGTTGATGTATGTGTTCTCTTGCTCCCCGAGGGCCTGGGTGGGGCTCACAGTAGGTAGGATGGTGGAGTAAACAGGTTGTTTCCTCACCTGGTCCCCACTCCCAGCCCAGCTCAGGCTCCCGTTTCACCCCGTTGGCCAGGCGGGCCGCCTGCCTCTAGCTTTGTGCCCTTTGGCAGTTCCCTGCTTCTGTTACAAGGTGCAGGCTGATGGCAGATAACAGGAGTGGGTGCTGATCAGGTCAGCCCGAGTGTTTTACACGTACTCATTTCTGTGTGGCAATCGAACAGCCCATGTGGCCTCTGATTTATTGAGAGACAGGGAAGTAAAAGATACTCGTCTGAGGTCACACAGCCTGGGATGACCCTGCCCTCCCTCCTCTGTATTTCTGAGCAGCTGGACTTGATCACTGGAGGCAGGGCAGGGCCCCCATGTTCTCTGCCCGGTTCCACCTCCTCTTTCCTTTCCCTACATGGCCAGCAGGCAGTGGAGCCCCTGCCAGGCCTTTCTCCTTGCAGTGCCCCCTTCTGGGGTATGTCATAGGCTCACAGACGCCCAGGGAAACTGAGGAGGGCGGTGTGGCCCCGGCCAGGGTCTGTCCTCAGGGCCTGCTCTGTCAGCTCCGAGTGTCTGGGCTCCAGAAGGCTCGGGACCCTGGACCTCTGGGGGTTCCCTGCAGGCCCCACATGGCGACAGGCAGGCCACTTAGGGCAAAGTGGCAGAACTGACCCATGGCCACACATGGGGTGCTTCAGTTCCGCCTGGTGCTTCTGCCTCCCCGGGCGTGCGAGGGCCACTTCAGCCTGCACCAGGGTGACAGCTGAGAAACAGGCCTATTTTTAGTGTCCCCGGTCTAGTTTATTTTTGTTTCCTGCGTTGCTCCTGGTGGATTTGCTTCTCTCTGGCTTCATGAGTGTATGTGTGTGCACATGGGTGTTCATGTGTGTACCTGTGTGCCCACTGCACACATGAATATTGATGTGTATACACTCGTGACAATTGTGCATGGGTGACTGGTGACCCGTGAACCTGTGTGGGTATATGTACATGTATGTCTAGGTGTGACCACACACCAAAGCATGTGCACACATGTGCTGACATGTGTCCACACATGCAGGCACACAACTCATCTCCATTGCTGTGTGCCCATGGATATGCACACATCGGTTGATAAGGGCCCACATGTGACAACGTCGCACACATGAGCCCTTGTGTGTTTCTAGGCATGGACCCATGCGGACCCATGTTGCAACGCATGCTCATGCATGTGGTTATGTTTACATATGTGGACACATTTTACTGTGGGCCCCATGCTGGTGTGTTTGATCACACACATGGGCACCCAGGTACAGGTGCGTTGATGTGTGTCTCTGTGTTGGGGGTGGACCGCAGCTGCCGCCTCTGCTGGCCAGCATGCGATCACCTGGAACTTGGCCGCGCTCGGCCACCAGCACTGTCTCGCTGTCTTGGCCTCCGCAAGCCGGACGAAGCCAGCGGCTTTTGGGGCTGCTCCACTCGGAGCCCCGCGGGCACGTCCATGTCTGTGGGTTCTGCTGGCAAAGTACCTGCCCGGAGGGCATTCCCGAAACCTGGGTCAATAGGAGGGGCTGCCGTAGGGCTGGTGCCGACAGGTTTCTTGTTCATAATCTGAGGATCAGAAGACGCGGTGAGACGCAGTTGCGCCCCTGCCTTGCACCCCATGAGGGTCCAGCAGCTTCCGCCCCGTAAATACCTTTATTGCGCAGAGAACTCCATCGTCTGGCTTGGCCAAAACAAGACAAAAGGACGAGACCTTTTATGAGGCTCATCTCCCTCCTGGTGCAAAGGCAACCTTGACCTCCACTGGCCGCAGGAGAGGCCGCCAGGAGTGGAAATGCAGAGGGAAACTAAACGGCCTGGAGGAAGAGCCTGGTGGGCACTGGGGCGGGACTGGGGGCCGGCGGGCGGAGGGCTCAGAGCCTCCCGAGCCTGGCCTGGGGCCCTGGGGCCCACGGGGCGCTATCTTTGGGTCTGGCCCCCTTCTTCCTTGCCCCATGGTGGCAGTGGCTTCCTGTCACCAATGGCTCCTCTTGCGGGGAGGGGAAGGAAGGAACAGGAGTGGCCTGACCCTTGTTCGCTTCCTGGCATTCTGGATGAGGTTTCTGAGGCTTCCAGGACACTTGAGACACTTGAAATGTCCCTCCTGCCTCCCTGGCTGGCTGCTCTCAGTCTCATGGGTCTGCACCCCTGACCCCTCTGGGTCTTGGGGACGCCCTGAGCGCCCGCGCTCCCTGGGGGAGTTCACCCGTTGTCCCTGGGCAAACTGCCTTTGTGCTGGCCACTCCCACACCTTTCCCCGGAATTCCAACGGCCAGCTCCAGCTCCCTCTCTCCGCCCGGCCCACGCCCCAAGCCTCTTGATACCTGCAGCCTCTGCCCACCCTGGGTGTTCCCGCCCTGGCCAGGAGCCTGGACCTGATCAGCCTAGGCTCTGCTTCCCACGTTGAGCCGGCGGGGGGTTTCAAGGGTTCACCTTCAAAACACATCTGTGGTCCAGCCACTGCTTGTCATCCTGCACTGGCCACCACAGTGGTCCAAGGTGTCACCAGCCCTCGTCTGGATTCATGCAGCCACCCTGCCCCTCTGCTCCCCAGTTGGGCGTCCTCAGCAGAGCAGCTATAGGGACCCGACAAAAACTGCAGTCCGATGGCCACCCCCTTCAGGTCAAAGCCGCGAGGTGGCCCGTGCCCGCTGCCCTGCCCCTGTCTGCCCTCCGCTGCCCTTTGCACGCTGGCCGTCCCCCGGCCGCACAGCGCACACTCTGCTTGAACTGCCACCCATCTGTCCCCGATCTGTTTCCTCTCCTGCCTCCTTTAGGCCTTTCTTCAAACCTCAGGGTTTTAAAAAAGATTTTATTTACTTTTAGAGAGAGAGGGGGAAGGAGGGAGAAAGAGAGGGAGAGAGACATCAATGTGTGGTTGCCTCTTACCCTCCCCCCACACCTGGGAACCTGGCCCACAGCCCTGACATGTGCCCTGAATGGGAACCGAACCCGTGATTCTTCAGTTCGCAGGCCAGGGCACGGGGCCGTCTTTTATTTTTCCTTCCGGAACTCAGACCCCAGAGGAAGCAGGGCTGGACATAGGACCTCAGAGCAGATTTTGAGGAGGGTGCTGCAGGGCCCAGCAGGCGGGGGGCGGGGGGGAGGCTCCAAGGAGGCCCGGCAGGCCGGAGAGGAGCCGGGCTTGGAAGAGGCAGAGTCATGGAGGCGGCAGGTCATTACCCGGTGATCTTTAGGCAGAGAGCCCACAGGCCCATGGCTGCACCCCTGCTGCCCGCATGCTGGGAGCAGGATCAGGAGGAGGCGTGTTCTATGAATGGGCAGAGGTGTCTGGGCCGGTGTGCCAAGACCCAGCCTTCGCCTACCCCGGTAGGGCTCCTGGGTGTGTGCTGGAGGTGTGGGGGTGGGTGTACAAGGGCCCAAGACTCAGTGGCCTTTGCCAGGACCTGCCCAGGTCGAGAGGCAGAGCAGCTGACCTGCTCTGCGGGCAGCAGGTATGTACTGCAGTGTGACCCAGCACCCCTGTCCCCAACAGTCCCGATGGAATGGCGACCAAACCCTGGGGCACAGCCTTGCTTACATAGGAGGTGCAGTGTCCCTAGTCCACGGCAGGGACAGACCATGTTCTGTTTGTTCGCCCATCACTTGAGGGACACGGCGGCTGGCACTTTGGTGACTGTGAACGGTGCTGCCGTGGACACGCGTGCGCACGTGGCTACCTGAACATGTGGCTTTCTAGTCTCAGTTTACCTCCTCTTCCCCGCTTTGCCTGCGTGCCCCCTGGCTGGGAGTTCGGGGCTGGGACCCTGCAGGTGAGACAGAGGTCCAGGGCCAGGTGGGCGTGGGCACAAACCCAGCTCTGTGACCTGAGGCAAGTGCCCCGAGCCTCTGGGCTTTGTTACCTGCAACCAGGCCGGCTCCCCTTTCCCTGGGGCTGAGGCGAAGCTGCCCCTGGGAGCTGGGCGTGGCTGGGACTCCGCACCGGTGAGGACGCCCTGGCTCCTGGCCTAACTCCTGCCCTGAGGGCTGCTCGTCCGGCCAGGTGTGTGTCCCTGGCTTGTTGCTTCTTGCTGCTCCTGGATTTCTGGGTTTACATTCCTCGTGTTTTATTAACTCCGTCGGAGACGGGTGTCCGGTACCGCCCGCTGCTGCCTGCACAAACAGCGAACGTCCTGGGGTGTTCAGGGCATCTTTCCTCGGGGTGTGCTCAGGATGGGGACTTGCCTGGTCGTCTGGCACTGATGAAATGGGCTGCTGACGTCCCCTCCTGCGTCGGCCCCAGACCTCAGGACCCTCTGACCTTCTAGAACGTCTGCAGTTGCCATAGGTGCGTGTCTGGTGTGTCTGTTCTGACTTGCGTTTCCGAGTTGTGCGTTTGAGCCTTTTTCCTTCTGTTAGTCAGCAGTAAGGTTGGGGGGTTCCAAGGCTCAGAGAGCTGAGAGTCTTGTTGGGGGTCAGAGCAAGCTAGAGTGAGGCCCCCCGGCTTCGCGCTTGCTCTGACCAGTGATCTCTGGGCCCCATGACAAGGGTCGGAGGGCAGAGGGCAGAGATTCCTTTTAGCCGGGAAGGCTCGGAGGCATCTGCGCTTGTTGGAGTGGGGCAAGGATACGGCTGACCTGCCTGCAGATGCTGGGCGCCTTCGTGGGCAGCCCTGCACGTGTCCCCACGGGGTCCTGTCCCCCAGGGCCGGCCCCTCTGTGCGCCTGTGCCCTGTTTCCCTCTTAGAAGGCCATTGTCCCTGGATTCACGGCCCTCTCTAATCCAGGATGGCTTTCCCCTGACATCTCTAACTAATGACATCTACAGAGACACTCTTCCCCAGTAAGGTCACATTCTGAGGTTCCAGCAGGCTGTGAATTCTGGGGGCCCCTGCCCAGCTCCCTGCAATGTGAGGCCGGACCCTCCCACCCACAGGGCTTATCTGGAGTCCGGTCCTTGCGTCATCTGAGGGCTTCGTTGCTTCTGGGAGCCACTGTCCCCTTCTGCAAGTGGGCCGGTTGTCTCCGTCTCACCCAGCGAAGGTCAGAGCGGCCTCGAATGGCCCCGTCAGGGTGACAGCCAGGCCAGATGTGCTCCACAGGCCCGCGTGCGTGCGCAGGCCGCCCCTGCTGGCATCCACAATCAAGGAAGGAAAGTGAAATAGGGATCCAGTGAAGAAAAGTGCAAAGTGTCCAGAAAGTACAACCTCCAAAAGAAAAGGCGCAACATGGAAAGTCACCACCCCTTCCCCCCACCGCCCGTCCCTGTCCCAGAGTGAGTGTGGTGAGCACAGTTTGGCAAAAGGGAGCAAAGCAGCTGGGGGGTGGAGCTGCTTCCCAGGATGGAAAGACGGGTGCAGTGAAAGCAGATGGAGGGAGTGGCCTCAAGTCTGGCTTTAAATTCTTGGTAGGACGAGTCAATGACACACACAAAAAAATGATTAAAACGTGGGCCAAGGACTTACCAGAAGTTTCTCCCAAGAAGACAGGCGCTGGCGAGGACGCCGTGGGTGGGATGCAACCGTGCAGTTGCCGGGGGAACTGGGGCACTTCCTCCAGAAACTAAAAGTTGGGCGGCCGTACGACCCTGCACCCCCATGTTCCCAGAGGAAATGGAAGCAGGGTCGTGAAGAGATAACCTGCACTCCTGTGTGCGTAGCAGCCGATGAACAGACACACAAAATGGTCCCCCCATAAAGCGCGGTGTGATTCCGGCATAAGGACAGAAACCCTGGCACAGGCGAACCTGCGGGACCGGACGCTGAGGGTGAGGAGCAGGACCCCCACGGCTGTGAGTCCGCTGACGGGAGGCGTGAGAGGAGTCAGGTGCACGGACAGGAAGTAGGAGAGTGGTTTCCAGGGGCCGCAGGAGCGGGACGAGGAATCCTTGAACGAGGGCAGAGTTTCAGGTCGGGAAGACGGAGATGCCCTGAAGACACATGGTGACGGCTGCGTAGCCCTGACCGGGCTTAATGCCACTGAACTGCACGCTTGGACACCGCCGATTCATGGTACGAGTCCGTTACCACATTCGGGGTGGAGTTTGCTTGACCTGAGCGGGCTTTGGTCCTGGCCTGCTGGTGGCAGAGATTGGATTTGTAGATGGTACCCCGGTTGCCCAGACCCGTGGCCATGGGGACGTGACACCATGCCATGCCTCTTGCCAAAGATGAAGGCAGCCAGGTGTGCCATAAGAATGTTTAAATTTGTATTTTTTAAAAAAGATTTTATTTATTATTCTTACAGAGAAGAGCAGGCAGAGAGGGAGAGAGACATCAGTGTGTGGTTGCCCTTCACCTGCCTCCAGCCACAGACCTGGCTGGAGACCTGGCTTGCAACCTGGGTATGTGCCCTGGCTGGGGATCGAACCAGCCACCTTTGGGTTCGCAGGCTGGCGCCTTATCCACGGTGCCACCAGCCAGGGCTGTAAGAATGTTTGAAACACAACACCTGACTGGTCAGGTAACTGACCTCTTTTCCCTTCGATGATCAATGGAAAAATGACAACAGACAACACAGCAAAAGTCGTCCCGTGGGTGTGTGAATCAAAATGATACCTTTTCTGTTGTCAGGTCAGCAAAAAATATATATTCTCGGGTGTGCCACAGAGTGGTAGTCGTTTATGTGCCGTGTGATGAAAAGGGCTGAGCGTTGCTGGGTGAAGCCTTTGGGGGAGGCAGCCTGGAGGTCCTGATTCTTGCAGGCCTGAGCCCTAGTCCCATTTGCCAGGACCCTGGGGAACGTATCCGGGTGTCCTTGGACCAGACAGTTCCTCGAGCAGGTGTCCTCATGGCCCGGTCACCCCTGGCTGCCACCATCAGAGGGGGCCAGGCCAGGCCTCTCCATTCCCTCCGCCGGCCACCCCAGTGGGAGGGGCAGGGCTCTGGGCACCTCGAGCCGGGTGTTTCCCGCTTTGTGGACCAGACAGGCTGTCTCAGGCCCTCGGCCCCGCAGCTGTGGAGGAAAAGTTGCCACAAATAGCACAGCCCCGACTGGACCTGGCGGTGCCCACGGTCGCCTTTTTATTACCACCGACGTGTGAATTTCGCATCATTGGGGCATGAATAGCTTTCTTCTGTTTATGTTTCGAGCGTTCGCAGGCTGCTGGGAATGAGTACAGCGGGCACCAGGCCAGGCCAGCCCAGAAGAGGCAGGTTCCTGAACACTTTCTTGCTTGGAAACCGGCCTTTACTGTGGGAGTGGAGCTCGGGCCCCCGCAGACAGGGTCCCCTTCTGAGTCTTGGGTGCGTCTTCATCCGCGTGTCCACACCGCCCTTCCTGCTGGGATGCCAGCCACTGGGAGCAGGACTTGGTCCAAGGTGCCCACCACGCGGCTCCCGGCCCGGCTCAGGGCCCCACACGGGGGACGTGCTCAGGGAGCCTGCCCTGGAGGGACGGGCGACCTGCCGGCCATGGAGGGGCTTGAGCAGTCCCCCTTCTCCTGCCACTCTTGGTCCCCCGCAGGGCAGGGTTGGTCCCCTGTGCATGGGGACTGTCGTTACACCCGGGCCTCGGGAGTGTCTGCAGAGGAGGCTGGTGATGAAGGCCGCATGTCACTCCAGCGGGGGCGAGGGGTCTCTGCTAAGGTGGAGTCTCACGGCCCCACCTGCCCTAGCTCAGTCGGACCACGAGCGGCGCGAGGCTGGAACCCGGCGGAGGAGAGGCCCAGCCGGCTGCTTATAGCGTCCCAGGCCAGGAAGAGGGTCCACAGGACGCCCCTCCGCCCACGTTCAAGGCTTTCTCAAATCTCAGCGTGGCTCGGTCCCAGTTCTTGTCCTTTCTCCCTCCCGGACCAAGGACATGTGGCCAGCACCGCAGACGGCTTTGTGGGCCACATATCATGGCTGAGAGGAGAAATTTCAAACGTGCCTAAGAATTGAGAGAACAGCATAATGCTTCCCACGTGCTCCTCACCTGCTGTTCTTGAAGTCAGGTCCCGTGTCCTCTGGTGTCACCTGGACCAACGCCCCATCCCGAGTGACCTGGGTTCATTTGTGTCTGTAGCACAAGTAGGTCTCTCACTTGGTTGAGCGGCAGACCCCTGGGGAGCCTGTGAACACAGAGGGCTGGGCCCCGGAACTTCCGGGTCAGAGGCTCTGAAATGGGGCCTGAGAACCTGCATTTAACACCCCCGGGCCCCTCTGCCCCTTGCAGTCGGCGCCTGCCCAGTGAGGAAGCCTCCTGGGACCCTTAGGACTCCTGAATCCTCATGACCTCTGGCCTTTGCTCACCCCCATCGGTCCCGTGGGACCCTTTCGGCACGCCCCCAGCCCCGCTGGTGTTCCAGGGGGCTTTCTTGAGCGGGCCTCCCTTTGAGTTCCGCACCCTCCTGTCATGTCCAGCCAATTGTCCTCTGGTCTCAGAGGCTGGGAGGAGGGGCCGTGGTGTGTCTGACCTGGAGGCGCTGGCTGTGCAGGGGTCCCAGGTCGAGAACAAAGGCCTCTCCGGGCAGCCGGATGGAAGCCACCCACAGTGAGTCCCACCCTGAGTCCTGTGCTCCATGAGTCAGGTTTTCAGAGGCACCTTGTTTGGCCTTTGTTGGCCCAGGCCCCCGTCAAGGGTGTACTAAGCAAGCATTTTGGAATCACCACAACCTTTTGCTTTAATTCTTTTCTTTTTGATTGTTAAAGGTTTTATTTATTATTTGGTATAGAGAAGGGCAGGCAGAGAGGGAGAGAAACATCATTGTGTGGTTGCCTTTCACCTGCCTCCAGCAACAGACCTGGCTGGAGACCTGGCTTGCAACCTGGCCATGTGCCCTGGCTGGGAATCGAACCAGCGACCTTTGGGTTCGCAGGCAGGTGCCTTATCCACTGAGCCACCAGCCAGGGCCAGATTTGGTTTTATTTTTAGATAAACAGGGCCACAGGAGGCATTTGATGGAGCAGTAGAATGACGTGACCCACGTGGAGGGCACCCACCCAGGGCAAGAGTGGAGGCAGAGAGCCGGTGCAGAGGTTCCTGCTCAGCCCCGGCCAGGGAAGCAGGGCTGGGTGCCGGGAGCCGGCGGGCATGGAGGGTGGTGGGTGGGAGGGAGTAGCAGGGGTCAGGGTGACGACTTCGTAGCTAAAGCTTAGCTCTGTGCTTGGGTTTCCTACAAAAGCTTTTCTCTTATTTTTGGCACCTTCACCTGGGAAGGAACTGGCACTTTCACCAAGGGTGTGGTCCCAGGCTTGACGCAGCCCCCGCCCCCATCCCGGGTGGGCTGGACTCTGCTGCCTGCCGTCAAGGTGGCCGTGGCACAGGCTGGGCAGCCTGGGGCCTGCAGGCCGGCCGGTCCCAGAACTGAGCCTCCCACAAACGAACCAACCTGCCTCTTGGCTCCTTGGTCAGAGATTGTTTCTTCTGGAGCTGGTTTTCTGTTCTCACGGGGTGGGGGTGGGAGATGAATTGGTTTTGTAATTCCACAGGCCAGGTCAAGTTAATGATTAATTTGTGACTGTGGTGGGAGCCTGCGGGAAGGCCTAGAGGAGAAGTGTGAGGTCACAGGCATGCACAGACCCCACAGCTCAGGGCTCCGTCCCTCCCTGCAAGTGTGATCTCGGGAAGGCGGACTTCCAGCCTTTGAGGTTTACCAGGGTTAAGTGGGCAGAAGTGTTTTCTTAGTGCTGCAGTTGGGGGATACACATCTCCTGCTGCCTGGGTCTCCCCCAGCTCCTCAGGGGCACGGGCCCTTCGTGTTCACCTTGGCGTCTTCACATGCCCAGAGTAACCTCCGGCACAGTGATGGCGCCGAGCGTGGGGTCTTCCTTAGATCCGAGCAGGCTCGTGGGAGGCAGTTCCTGAAGGCTTCACGGAGGAGGTGGCCCCGGGTGTGTGGGGTTTTAGATTTGTGGGGTGCCAGTGAGTGGATGGCCTCCCCAGGGCAGGCTTGCTGCAGAAGATAAGACATCCATGGCTGGGAGCTGAGGTGAGGCCTTGAATGCCAAGGACAGGAGGTCGTACTTGCAGGTGGTCAGGGGCTGGGCGACAGTTACCTCCTAGTAAGCACCTACTGTGCGCACTTGCTGTGCACCATCTCTAGTCTCACCCACAGCCCCGCCAATAGGGGCTGTCGTCACTCTCATTCCACGGACGAGGAGACTCTTGCTTGAGGCCACACGGCGAGTACGTGATGGACGAGGGGCCAGTCCACTCCGGCCTGGCTGCACCAGCACCGACCGTGGACATAGCCAGCCCACCTCAGACTCGGGTCAGGCGTGCCATTGGGCCTGTCCTAGTAGCCACATGAAACCCGGGCATAGCAGGGGGAATTCGCGGTGTCTCCCTTTTCATGGCTCTGCCTGTGGTCAGTGTAAAGTTTCCAGGTGACCCAGGTGTCCCGCTGTGAGAATTCCCAGCCTGGACTTTAAACAGAAGGGGAGACTGAACAGGGGAGCTGTTTAGTGAACAAGTGAGAAAGTTTCCGCTACAGAAGGTGTCACACGCGGTGCATCTAAAATTGCTAAAGAAGATGTGATTTTTTTTCTTTTATGTAAAATATATTTTACTGATTATGCAGTTATAGTTGTCCCAATTTCTCTCCCCTTTGCTCCCTGCCACCCAGGACCCCCCTTCCCTCCTGCAATGCAACCCCCTTAGTTCATGTCCATGAGCCATGCATGTAAGTTCTCTGATTTCACTCTTTTCTGTATCGTTAAGATTTTATTTATTATTTTCAGAGAGGAGGGCAAGGAGGGAGGAAGAAAGGGAGAGAAGCATCTATGTATGGTTGCCTTTCACCTGCCTCCAGCTACGGACCTGGCTGGAGACCTGGCTTGCAACCTGGTTATGTGCCCTGGCTGGGAATCGAACCAGTGACCTTTGGGTTTGCAACCCGGCGCCTTATCCACTGTGCCACCAGCCAGGGCCTAAAGAAGATGCAATATTTAAAATAAAGTGTTTTTCTTAACATGTCGGTCGCTTCTGGAGACTATCACTTCTCTGGTCTCAGCTTGCCCGTCGCCTCCCTGGGCTGCTGGCTCCAACAGACAGGGGTGTCAGTGTTCCCTTGGGCCCCTCCCCCACCTCCCCTGCCTCCCCCAGCCCAGCCCCCAGCTAGATCCTGCCCCAGCGCCTCCTGGCACCGCCTGGTCTGCAAAGGAAATAGGGTGGAGGGCCTCCTGTGAGCCCTCAGTCAGACGGTGGCCTGAGCGGAAGCGTCCGTTTACCTCCATCCTGAGGCTGTGGCCTGGCCTGGCCTGGCCGGGTGGAAGCTCACGGGGCCAGGGAATTTTATTAAAATGGTAATGTTTAGGATTTACTGCATGGACAAACATGCAGACAGCTGGAAATGCATCCATCCATTCACTGAGCTGCTGCCCCAGCCCCAGCTGGGCCCTAAACAAGCCATAGTCCCCGTGTATTTTAAAGATTCACTTTTGTATAAATAGGAGCTGTTAACACAGATGCAGGGGCGTCAGCGCAGACCCCCTCCCTTGAGGCTCCTGGGCGGATCGTGTTTGTTTCACGCTGCTCCTTCCCGTGGCAAGTGTTTGTGGAACGTCCACCGGGTACCAAGCCCAGTTCTAGGCCCTGGACAGTGAGAATCCCACCTGGGGGGGTTACGCTCTAGCAGGGAAGACAGAGGAAGAACAATGAATTGTCGTGTGTGCTGGAAAGGGACAAGGACCCTGGAACAAGCAGCTGGCTAAGGGGATTCAGAAATTTGTAAGTGGATACGACAGAGCTTCCCGAGCAAAGATGGGAAGGGGTGAGGGATTTGACCAGGTGGCTACCTCAGGCCGTGCAAAGGTCCTGGGGCGGGAGGGTGCCTCTGTCCACAAGGGGCAGCACGAGGGCAGCGTGAGTGGGCTGAGCCCAGGGACAATGACAGGATGTGAGGCCCGCGGAGGCCAGATGGGGAGATTGCAGACCAATGTTGAGACAGTAGCTTTCGTGTTTACTTTCACAAGATAAAACATTACATGTTACTTAGTGTGTTTGAAAAAAATTCAGGTCAGGCAGCCCACGCCGACTGCATCTTTCTGGAGGTTCCCATTTTTACTCTCAATTCTGCCTTTGAGAATCAAGCAGGTCCGGCCCATCCACTTTTCTGCTGTGGGGTGTGCGGGAGCCCAGTTTTCTTTGCTCAGAACCTGCGGCACTGTTGGTTGTTTTTTTTTTTTTTTTTTCCCAAGCTCAGACAGCTCTTTAAAATTTTATTTTTTTGAAGTAAATTTAGTGGGGTGGCCTGGGCTAATAACACAGGTTTCCTTTGCAGGCCTCTCACAGGCACGTGGGGATTTCTGTAGGGCCGGCTGTCCAGGTAGAGGGTGTGATCCCAGAGCTGGCTGCAGAATGATCGGGGTGGCTGGCTGGCAGCATCTTCCAGACAGATTGGGATGGGATAGGACACCCGAGTCGTAAGTCCTGCCATCGGAGGGTACATGACTTCGTGCTGGGAAGGGAGGTAATATTTTGTGACACTTCTGTTTTGGTCACTCCAGCAGTGTGGCTCGGGGTCCTAGGGGTGGCTGCCAGCATCTCAGGGCCAGGATCCTGTGCCCTGTGCAGAGCAGGGACCTCCGCATCACCCAAGCTGACACCTACTGATTAGTCTGTGCCCACTGCCTCCCAGGATGCGGATTCCCTACCACAAACGCTGTGACCCATGCCCCCCACCTGCCTGCCCTTGCTTTTCTCGTGTAACTTAACTTGTGTCGGTCTCTTGGGAAATATCTCATGTTGATTTGCAGTTAAGCTCTCTTTTTAAAAACTGCGGTAGGTATAGTTAACATTAAAACTGTCCGTTTAGCCCTGGCTGGTGTTGGCTCAGTGGACCGAGCGCCGGCATGCAAACCAAGGGTCACCAGTTGGATTGCCAGTCAGGGCACAGGCCTGGGTTGTGGACCAGGTCCCTAGTTGAGAGCTCAGAGGCAACCATACATGGCTATAAAAAAAAAAAAAAAAAAAAAAAAAAAAAAAAAAAAAAAAAAAAAAAAAAAAAAAAAAAAAAAAAAAAAAAAAAAAAAAAAAAAAACCCAGAATACTGGTAGCTCAGAGGATAAGGTGCCAGCCTGCAAACCCAAAGGTCGCTGGTTTGATTCCCAGCCAGGGCATGTAACCAGGTTGCAAGCCAGATCTCCAGCCAGGTCCGTAGCTGGAGGCAGGTGAAAGGCAACCACGCATGGATGTCTCTCTCCCTCTCTGCCTCTCTCCTGTCCTCTCTCTCTAAAAATAATAAATGAAATCTTTAAAAAACAAAACAAAACTGTCCACTTAAACCACTTATAAATGTACTTATGTTCAGTGGCATTTACCTCCTTTGCTGGGCGCTGCTGCGTTCCCCGCTGTGTGGTTAACGATGGTCTTTATTGCTTCCACTGTCAGCAACTGCCCGACGTCCCCTGGCAGCCACCTCTCTGCTGTCTGTCCCGTCCCATGGATTTGCCTGTCTGGACACTTCGCAGAGGTGCCACCATGCGGCATGTGTTCTTTGGAGCCTGGCTGCTGTCTGCATCACGATTTCAGGGTTTATCCATGAAGTCAGGGTCTCCTGGGTAGAGGGTCGCGATGGATGTGGGTGACATAGGGTGGTCATTCGTCCCCTGGGGGCCACTTGGGCCACTTCCATCTTTGGCTGCTGTGAATCCCGGAGCGCTCGTGCGCATCCCTTTGTAACATGCGTGATGAAAAGTCCCACCTCTTGGTGCTGGTTGTCATACAGGGCAGGTGTCTGTACTGCAGACGGAACTGGACATGGGTGACTGGACATGGAGAACGTGCTCAGGGCAAGAGCTGAGTGTGGCCATTGTGTATTCTTGCTTGTTTGGGGGAAATAGAGTCGTGTGGAGGTATTTGAAGCCTTGTTTGCTTCCGTGTACCTGAAAAAAGGGAACTCCACAGAGATGGGAAGCAGGTTCGTGGCTGCCAGGCTCCGGGGGTGGAGGGACTGACGGGTCACAGCCCGGGGCTTAGTTTTGGTTGAGGACAGTGTCCTGGACCTCGCCAGTTGCAGTGGTGAGGGCGGCTGCACGACCCTTCGTACGGGACAACCGTCCAACTTGAAGTGGGCGGATTGTGTGGGATTTGAATCACCTCAACGGAACTGTCAAGAAAGGTTAGCGTCATGTTTTTCACACGCACCCATCACGTTCACCCATTGTGCATGGGCAGTTCGGTGGGTCTGATCAGATGCACACAGTTCGCCGGTGTAGCCACCAGAAAATCAGTACATAAGACCTTGGGATCACCCCAAATAGTCTGCGTTCGCCCCCCTCCATCCACCCCCAGCCCCGGGCAGCCATGGCGCTGACGTCCCGTGGTCTTCCTCTTCCCAGAATGTCACGTCAGTGAAGTCATAGAGCGCGTACTTCTTGGTACCTGGCTTCTTGAAAGCGTTCGCCGTGTACTTTCGAGGTCCCTTGCAGTGGCATTCGTCAGTGCTCAGCTCCCCGTTCCCGGGTCACACCCATTGTCGGGGTTGTGGCAGTTCCTCTGTGGATGGATATTGGGGTTATTTTAAGATACTGTTTTTTAAACATATTTGTTGTTGATCAGTCGTGCTCCTGCTAGCTTCCTTCCTAGCCTTTGCACAGGCTGCGTCTCTAGCCAAGAAGGCCCTCCCTGCCTTCTTTTCCTGGAACCATGCAGCTCTTTTGTTTGGTGCCCAGCTCCCATGGCCCCTCTTCCAGGAAGCCCTCCTGGCTCTCCAGGAATGGGTTGTGTGAGGGGGAGGAGTGTCCAACAAGGGATCTTTGCCTCATCTCTCTTCCAGGTTTTGTGTTCTGGGCTGTGATCTTTGACCTTGGTGGAGGGGGTGGGGATAGAACGAGACACTTAGGCAAAAGGTTGTGTTCCCACCCAGCTAGCTGGTGCACCGTGATCTAACAACCATGGTCCGGGTGCCTCTGCCCTGCGTGACTGAAAGAAAGCTGTCCTGCAAATCAAAAGCATTGCAGAGTCCAGTAGAAAGAGCGGTCGGTCGCTTGATGCCTGGTAATGGCATGGCTGACCTCACCTCCCGAGTGCCGCCAGGCCCCACCCTGAGTGCCTGACCTTTGTAAGCTCATTTCAGCCTCCTGCCAGCCCTGTGGATGAGAAAACTGAGGGCGCGTCACCCAGCCCGGAGGCCATGCGCCCTTCCCTTCGGTGGCAGCCATGGGGGGGAGGTGGAGCCCCGGAGCCCCGACTTCCCTCCTGTCGGAGAGAGACGGGGAGACGCAGCACTTTCTCTGGTGACTTACTGGTTTGGCCAGTTTATCCCCGAAGCAGGGGAGCAGGCCCGTGGGGGTGGGGAAGGATTCTGGGACTCCAGAGGCTGCGGGGGGCCCATCTGCCAAGGAATGTGACCTGGAGAGGGAGGCAGGAACCGAAACCTGTGCTTTTTAAACCATTTTGCTGCAGCCTCTTGGCTGAAGCAAAGCTGTACACGTTTTCTGTACCAGCCTGATGACTTTGAGGATAGTAAACATACACCCTTTACGACCGCCTCTCACACCCTTTCGTTTTTAATTCTGTTCTATTCTAAAAAAATGTCTTCTACTTGTGTTGATGTTTGTTTTGTTTTGTTATCCTCACCCGAGGATGTGCTTAGAGGGGAAGGGAGGGAGAGAGAGGGGAAGAGAAGCCCTGGTTGGTTGCCTCTCGAATGGACTGAGCCTGCAACCCAGGCTTGTGCCCTGACCAGGAATCAAACCTGAGACCTTTAGGTTTATGGGCCGACACTCCAACCAGCCCAGCCTCACCGGCCAGGGCTCCCACTCTTTTATCATTGCTATTGTTACTACTTTAGCTCTGCAAAACGGGTACATCCCAGAGACTCTGTGCGGCAGAGTGCCCGTCATTAGACACCCGGTGCTGTGCACTTAAAATATTCGCTAAGAGGGTGAGCCCTGGCTGGTGGCTCAGTGGATAAGGCACCGGCCTTCGAACCCAAAGGTCGCTGGTTCGATCCCCAGCCAGGGCACGTAACCAGGTTGCAAGCCAGGTCCGTAGCTGGAGGCAGGTGAAAGGCAATTGTACATGGATGTTTTTCTCCCTCCCTGCCTCTCTCCCTTCCCCTCTCTCTAAAAATATTAAAAATGAAATCTTTAAGAAAAAAAATAAAAGAGGCTAAACCTTAGGTGTGTTCTTATCACATATACACACACACAGGAAAAAGGGAGTGGGGCCCTGGCTGGTGTGGCTCAGTGGATCGAGAACCCATGTGAACTGAAAAGTCTACAGTTCAATTCCCAGGCAGGGCACATGCCTGGGTTGTGGGCCAGGTCCCCAACTGGGGGCGCGTGGGAGGCAACTGATCAGTGTATCTCTTGCACATCAATGTTTCTCCCTCTCTTCCTCCCTCCCTTTCCCTCTCTCTAAAAATAAATAACATGTTTAAAAGGAAAAGAAAATAGGAAATTGGCATTACTGTTTCTCGTGCCGTGTGCCCAGGGTGAGGAGTCAGTGCAGAGAGCAGGAGTCACTGTCTCTCTACCAGGCCTTCCTGTGGGTCTGGCCTTGTTTGGATTTAAAATGTGAGGATTTCCATGCTGGGTGACACCCCCTCCCTGCCCGCAGCCTCCAGGCCAAGGTCTGAATTCTACTGGCCAAGCCTGTGCCTAGGGGAGTGGGATGCTGGGGGAGTTGTCTGGCATCACCCCCGCTGTGGGGCCTGGGGAGAGCGCCCAACCTTGCCGGGCTCGGTTTCCCCATCTGTAACAGGGAGGTCACCTCCCTCCAGGGATTGTTGCTGGCGTGGCCTGGGTGTGCTTGGCTTTGAAACACAAGCTCATGAAACATGGGAGGGTCTGAAAATGGAGCCCTCAGGACCTCAGGGCTTAGACAGGGTGGCAGCCGCCGTCTTTGGTTTGGGGGTCAGTTCATCACGGCCCCCCACCCCTGCTGCCTAGGGGAGTTGCCCTCTTGGTCCCGGATGCCACCTTGCTTACATCGGGGAGGAGCTGGGGACAGGCCTTCAACCCCCACAGCAGGCACATGGGGACCATCTTCCTCTCCCCGTACCCGGGTCCCCGAACCTGGTGGCCTTTGCCTCACCCTCACAGGGTTAGTGAGCAGTGAGCCACGCCGTGGACCCAGGCTCTCCTGCCTCTCCTCCACCAAATGGGCCCTTCCTGGGGATGTGGCCATTTACCCACTTACGTCTGCATTAAAGTGGCAAGGAAACAAACACAATGATCGTGTGGCAGTGCTGGGAGGGGTCGGACAATGGCGTGAAGAGCTGGGAACAGCCCCTGGCACGCAGCTCCTCGGCTCATCAGCGCCTTTGTTCCCACCATGTCGATGAGTTTATTTATACCCAAGCGGCACCCAAGTTATAAAACAAGTCCCGTGGCTGCCACAGCAGGTCGGGAGATGTTTACCCGCCAGGGATCATGACACTTGAGGGCGACTCTGATCATTTCAAGATAACTCTGACATCTGTATTTTACATTAAGCCTCCCAGTTTTTTATCCTTGGCAATGAATTCAAGTTTTCTCCATTTAAGCGCTGTGTGGGTCAGACAAGGCTGAGATCGCACCGTCGCGAGCCCGTTGGACGGCTGGGAAGACTGAGGCTTGGAGGTGACCGATGTGCCCAACTGGCCCTGGGGTTGGCTGGGGACATGGGGCCTGCATGGCCAGGTTCCACCTCCTGCTTCCTCTAGAGCCTCTGCCTGTGGGCACTGGCTGTGTGGGGGCAGGGGAGGCGGATGTCCTCATCCTGGAAGGCCATGCTCAGAAGGTGGGGGTGTGGTACCAGCCTTGCCAGACGCCTAGTTTTGCCATGTATCTTCCGGGCTGGTCACTCCAGCCCAGCCTGGGCTCCGAGGGGACGTGAGCCTGCTGGGTGGCACTCGGTGGGGCCACCTTCCTGCTCATGGACCGTGCTGTAGCCACACAGGCCTCCTTGCTGTCCCCAGACGTTCTGTCTCAGCACCTCCTGCCGCAGGGCCTTTGCACTGGCTGTTGCTGCTGCGTGGACCCCCCGCCCCCCATCCAAGGTCCCCCTCACTGCCTGTGGCTTTCGTTTTAGTGTTTTTGTGTGCATGTCGTTGGCAGCTCTGTTCACAGCACTGCAGCCGTTGAAGCCCTGCTTCTCCCCAGTGGCCTAAGAGTCCCCCAGAGCTGGGGCTTTCGGTCCATCGTGTCCCTCTCCTGTCCCCAGCTGTTAGTTGGGTGCCTGGCAGGTAGCAGCTGCTCAACAAAGGTGGATTGGGCGCAGGAGTGAGTGGGTGATGGATGTGGCCGCAGGTGCCATGGAGCAGTGGCTGCTGCCTTTCAATGGGGCCCGGGGACCCCGTTGGCCAGGGTCCCCTGATCAGGCTGTTATTGCTAAAACGCGTAAGAAACCAGCATGACTAGACTACTATTCACTGGAACTACGTAAGCCTGCTCCCGCAACGTGATGAGGCCGGTTCCGGGTAGCTGTTCTGGGGCCGAGTGGCGGGCGCGCCCTGGGCACCCTCCTCACAGGTGTGTCTCTCTCACCCCCCAGAATGTGCGCATCGACCCCAGCAGCCTGTCCTTCAACATGTGGAAGGAAATCCCTGTCCCCTTCTATCTGTCCGTCTACTTCTTTGACATCGTCAACCCCAGCCAGATTCTCCAGGGCAAGAAGCCGCAGGTGCGGGAGCGCGGGCCCTACGTGTACAGGTGAGAACTCGGGTGACCCTGGCCGGGTGGGGGCTCCGAGCAGGCGGGGTGTGGGGGCTGCCGTCCTGAGACCCGGAGCCAGGCACCGGGGGGAGGGAGGGGCCGAGAGGTTGTGTGTGGAATGGGAGGCAGCAGGGCCGGTGAGCTGTGGGGAGGCTTCAGTGTCGTGTCCGGCAGCGGCGGGAGGCCAGGCGGGCGGGTGGCTGGGCCTGGCTGCGGCCCTGCTGGGCTGCACATGTGCGCGGACATCCAAGGGCCCCGCGGAAGCCCGAGTCACCCCTCCCGGCCGGGCCCGCTGACTGTCCCGCCCGCCCCCCCAGGGAGTACCGGCACAAGACCAACATCACCTTCAACGGCAACGACACCGTGTCCTTCCTCGAGTACCGCCACTTCAAGTTCCAGCCGGACAAGTCCAGCGGCTTGGAGAGCGACTACATCGTCATGCCTAACATCCTGGTTCTGGTGAGGGCCCCCCATTCGTCCCCTGCTCCCCCACCTGGGGGCCACGTTCTCAGCCTGGCGGCTGTCCCCTGCGCACGTCTTCCAGCCTGCGCTTCGGAGGTGTTGCCCCAAGCTACTGTCTTTCTCTTTCCAACCTGCAAAGCAGGGACTAACGGGGGTCTGAACGGGGCACCCCAGGCCACCATTGTCAGTGGCACTTGGAGGGAGGGTGTGGGCAGGGCCTCCATTCTGTGTAGCTGACCGTCGTAGCAGCAGCTGGATTGACTGACTGCTTGTCGTGTGTGTTGGGGTCCCCAAGACCACCGGGGGTCACGGAGGGGCTCCCAGGACTCAGCACAGGGTCCCACTCACGCTGCAGCCTGTCCCAGAGGGCGTTTGTGACGCCAGGGAGACGCGCAAGGGGAGGCCCAGGGCTGGACGCCAGCATGGCAATGCATGCGACACATACGACAACACGTGTGACATGTCATCTACAGGGGAGCGCTGGGGAGGGGCTGGTGGCACCAGCGTCCTGCTGTCCTCTGCACGAGCGCCCGCCGTCCGGGGCTTTACCTATTGGCCTGGCCGCGAGGCAGGCGCCGTCATTTTCCCGTTTTCCAGGCGAGGAAAACAGGAGCAGAGCGGCTGGGGGTGCAGGAAGGCGCCCAGCTAATCAGTAGCAGATAAGGGTCAGGAGCCCCAGCCGATGGGTCCCCTGTGGCCCGTAGGCTCTGACTGGGCCACGTACACACGTCCGAGCCGGTCACTCTGGGGGGAGGGCAGTTTCCGACTGGCCAGGCCTGTGTCCTGTCCGCCCCTGGGGCTGGGGCGCACTTAGCGGGAATCCGGGAGCCCACGTGGGCCCAGCAGCGGCGGACCGGGGAGCGGTTCTGGGTGCCCGGACACCCTCGGGTCCAGCGGGGTGGCCCCGCGGCGTGCAGCCTCTGAGCCGCGCCGTCCCCTTGCCCCGCAGAGCGCAGCGGTCATGATGGAGGACAAGCCCATGGGCCTGAAGCTGTTCATGACGGTGGCGTTCTCCACCCTCGGCCAGCGGGCCTTCATGAACCGCACGGTGGGCGAGATCATGTGGGGCTACGACGACCCCCTCGTGAACCTCATCCACAAGTACTTCCCATCCATGTTCCCCGTGAAGGGCAAGTTCGGGTTATTTGCCGAGGTAAGTGTGGCCCGGGGAGGGGCCGGGCCTCTGTCTTGTCCCCCCAGTGCATCCTGGGAACCTGCTGCCCACTGGCTTTCGGAGCTGACAGGGGACACCTGGGGACTGTGCGTCCGTCGTGAAGGGCAGAAAACCAAGCTTAAGTGAAATAGAGAACTTCTTGGCTCATATAACTGAAAACTCTAAGGGTAGATTTAGGTGCAGTTTGACCCAGGCTCCAATCATGTGATCGGGGCTGGATTCAGACAATTGGTGTCTGTTGCTGGAAGAAGGGGAAATGGGTACTGTGGAGGCAAGTCATAAATGCTGGCTATGGCATTGATCCAAGCTGCGTGGTTTTTCTTCATCTTGACCCCTGGTAACCTGGTAGGGTCAGTGATAGAGTCTGACCCTGACCTTGGCTCCCTCCACAGCAGGTGTTCAGGAGCCCCCAGGGTTGCCCCAGGGGCAGCCTCCTCTGTGCAGTCTGCTGATACATTGTTGCACCTTGCTGATACATTGTTGCACTTTATAGATACATTGTTGCGGAGGGTGGGAGGGAGAAATTGTGATTGTCACTGGCACATGAGAGATACTTAATACATTTTTTTGACTGGTTCTGGATCTGGGGTGAGTTGGTGGGTTTGGGGTGACATCATTCCATCAGAGCATCTTATAAACTTGTAACCAGTAAGTTGCTAATAGAGTCACTAGCATACCTATAGTCTGTATTTGACCATGTGTAGCGGAAACCCCCAAAAACCCAGCTGGGCAGTGGCTGTTCAGTGATGGTGTGGTGGCTTTGCATTCCAATGACCCAGGACTCAGCCGCTGTGCTCTGCCATCCTCAGGGGGTTTCCATTCTCAGGGTTGCGACATGGTCCGATGTAGCTGCGCGAGCACCGGCTGTTACACTTGCTTTCCACGCAGCTCAGCAGGAAGGAAGCATGCGCGGTGGTGGGGCAGGTGGAAAAGTTGAGCACAAAACAATATGTCCCCGCTGTCTCCCTCCTTAAGAGGGAGAAAACCACTTCCACTTACTTTCCCATGGCCAGAGCTTAGTAATGTGGCCACACCTAGCTGCAAGGGAAGCTGGGAAATGTTGCATTTTAGCCGGTGAGTTGATGCTGAATAAGGTTTGGGTTTTGTTTTGAAGGAGAAAGGGCAGAATGGACTTTGGATAGTAACCGGCAGCCTCTGATACATCTTATCTGTGATAACGATTATTTAACCATCCTTTTGCATGAGCATTTATTAATGATAATAACACTAATAAAAGGACAAGCATTTTGAGCTCTTACTATGCCCCAGGACTGTGCTCAGCAGTTTTTCCACATTAACTTTTAATGGGTCCTCGGTAGTGTTCCCTTTAGTCTCCCCTCATGGTGGCCGGAGTATGAGCTCAGAAAGCTCGGAGTGGACAGGTGACATGGTATACATGCATTAGGAGACCAGAGCAGGGCTTGGAACTGGGCTGTGCTCTGGATGGAGCCTGTTTGCTGAAACCAGTCAGGAATCGCCTTAGCCCTTTGGCCAACAAAGAACCCTTACTGCATTCCTGACTCACGCGACCCTTTTCATTATATGGTCTCCTCCGAGGTAAAATGGTGCTTCAAGATTTTAGCCAACCATCATGCACTTCTTTGTACTCTGTGTGTCTTTGCTCTGGGTTAGAAATCTGGTTCTGAAAAAATACTCTCAGAGTGTCCAAGCCTGGGGCTCATTGTCTAGAAAGTGCTTGATACGGCTTGGGTCCTGTATCCGTCAGGACGCTCAAGTTATGCTGTGTAACAAGCATCCCAAGAATCTCAGTGGCTTCATAGCAGGAAGGTTCATTTCTTGTTTGTATCCAGTGGGGGTGGCCCGGGGGACTCTGCTCTCTGCAGTCACTCAGGGACCTGGTGGAGGTGGCTGCAGCTTGGTACTTCCACCTGTGAAATGTGGGCAAACTGCACATGCTCCCATAAAGCTGCCCCTGGAAGCGACTTGCCACTTTGGGTTCTTCTTTATTGATTAAAGAGGTGACATGACTGTGCTTTATTCTAAGTGTGTGTTGTGGGGGTGATCCTGCCACTCACTCAGCAGGAGAACCAGACCCCCCCTAGAGTTGGGAAAGGAAGGAAGGTGGCTACTTTGTAGGAGGGACACTGTCATCAGGAAGGCCCCTTCTAGAAAGTCCCGAGGTTCCCCTCCTCTTCCTCTTTACGTGTTGGGATGCAGGAACAGCCTGTAACTAAGTGGGAGGGCTTGAAGGTCGGCCCCCAGGTCCTTTGGTCCCCACCTGAGGCTTAAAGATGCTGTTCTCTGCTGCGTCCGCAGCTCAACAACTCCAATTCCGGGCTCTTCACCGTGTTCACCGGGATCAAAAACTTCAGCCGGATCCATCTTGTGGACAAGTGGAACGGGCTCAGCAAGGTGAGAGCCGGGAGGCCGCCGCCCGGCACGCCTTCCTCCGCTGAAAACCCGGAGGGCACGGGTTGGGGTGTCACCCGTGTTTAAGGCTTGGCGCTCGGGGTTCTGGTGGGCAGGTGGGTATGACAGAGGAACCATGCACAGTCAGCACCGCGTGTGTATTAGGAACCGAGCTTCCTTCTTGTGTTTTGTTTTTTTTCCCCAATTACAGGTGACATTCAGTATTATTTCGTACTGGTTTCAGGTGTACAGCAGAGTGCTTAGACAGTCGCACACTTGACAAAGTGTCCCCGCTCCGAAATTCCCAGCCCCTGCCCGGCTCCCCACAGAGCCACGGCAACATTAAGGGCTGCATTCTCCTGCGACAGTTCTGAGACTGCCATTCTGCAGCCCCCACCCCTTCCTCCCCACCCCACCCCTCGGCAGCCCTCAGGTCTCCATACCTGGGGGTCTGTTGTGTGTGTTCGCTCATGTATTTTACCCCCACGCACAAGTGAGATCATAAGGCTGTTGCCCTGCTCTGTCTGGCTTCTTTCACTGAGCACAGTGCCCTCCAGGTCCAACCCTGCCGTCGCAGGGGGTGAGATTTCACTCTCTTCCCTGTGGTTCCTAAATCACAGAAACACTTAGAAAATACGGCCCTGTTATATACCCACCCATTGCATTAAAAGGAGTTTTAAGTGAAAAGTACATAAGATGGCGCTGGAAACACAAGCAGACCTTTAGAAGTGGAACCACGGAGGCAGATACGAAGCCTGTTTTGTGTCTCCCATGCAGCGTCCCCCACCCCAAGCCACAAAGAAAGCCACCACATTTATCAGCTGCGGGGATGTTCTTCCTGCCCCTTTGTACCCATGTGCACAGAACTTGGGCGGGTTTTCCCCTGCTTTGAACATGGTGAGATTATCCCATGTCCGGGGGGCTGCACCTCACTTTTTACACCGGGGTGGCCTTTCCTTGTTACACAGGAACACGACTTTCTCTCACAGCCCCACCAGCTGTTGGGGGCAAAGACCTGTGTGCCCAAGGCAGTGGGAGGACCTCCTCACCAGTAATAACTGTCCTTAGTGCAGAGGTTGGAGTTCCCTTTGGCTTCGTTTTCCAATGTACAGAGAGACACGCACCCGGGATGAATCACGAACAAGAGTGGGAAGGGACACAGTCAGTTTGACTCTGTCCAGCCTCACCACCCGAGGGACAACTCCCTGGAGCTCTCCTGGTGGCCACCGTTATGAGTTTAAATATTTCCCCTTTCTGTGTGCCACCTGCTAACTTCATGGGGTTTTAACAAGTGGTGACGTCCTCTCTGAGAGGGGAGGGTGTTGGCATCCCAGCTACCACCTCACCCGCTCTCTGAGCCCTTGGATGTGTGGGGGAGAGGCCCATTTCACAGATGAGATAACTGAGTCCCCAGCCAAGCTGCACAGGCCAGGGTCTACCCACCACCATGCTGGGCTGTCTCTCCGTGGGGCCTGGCCTCTGCGCAGGGACGGTGCTGGGCACTGAGTGGTGTCATCCACCTCAGGGTGCTCACCTGTGACGCCGCTGCTCCGGCCCGGGGCATGGAGCCCAGAGCGGTGCTGTCCTGGGCGCCACATCTCAGTGCTTCCCCGCAGGTCAACTTTTGGCACTCAGATCAGTGCAACATGATTAATGGCACATCTGGGCAGATGTGGGCGCCGTTCATGACTCCTGAGTCCTCGCTGGAGTTCTACAGCCCAGAGGCCTGCAGGTAAGCGGCACCCTGGGCCTCCTGGGTGCGGAGGTCTGCTTTGCGTCCTGAACAAGTGGCCTTTGTTGTCACTCAGAAGGAGGTGTGGCTCCTTGTGTAGCTACCAGCCCCCGTCTCCCCCTTGAAGAGCCGGACTCATGGTTGCCGCTCTCACACGGCACCAAAAGGCTGCTGGCCATTGTCGGGTGGCTGTTGGTGGTGGGCAGGGAACTGGCCAGGCCACAAGGGCTGTGAAATAAGGACATGGTCGCTCCCTGGAGCACGGTCTGGTGGCCCTAATTCCATCCGGGGGCTGAGACATCTGGCCGCTTCTGTGGTGGCCCGTTGGTCTTTGGAGTGGCACACGTGGAGGTCGGTGTGGGCTGAACAGTCACTCTGGTGGGTCCTGTGTGTGCCCTTCTCGTGGGAATTCTCTGCTGTGAACTCGCACCCCTCCCTCTGCCTTCCAGCAGACCTTTCCGGAGCCCCCTGTGGGAGATGCTGGGGACCTTGTGGGCCGGTGACAAATGGGCCTGGTCCCTCAGCCTCCGGAGTTCCGCCCTGGCTGGGGCTCAGGCCCGTGTGCCTGGAGAGCGTCAGGGCGGGAAGGACTAATGTTCTTCGCAAGCTCACTCCGTACAAGCGGACATTTCAACCTAGAGAAGGACTGTAGGGAAAGTGTAGTTAGCCCCCAGACCCCCGTCCCCACGGCGGTTCCTCTCCTGCTCCGTCTCTCTCCTGGGGTAGATTTTCCCTGGACCACTTGAGAGTAAGTTGGATGCCTATGTACATCAGTGGGTGTTTTCTAAAAACAAGGGTGTCTTCATAACCCCATTACCATCAAAAGGAGGAAGTCTGGCTTTGGTTTAATGCCACCGCTGGGTCGATGCTGTCCAATACAAAGATAACGTGCAAGGCCCATTGTCCATTTTAAATTCACTCCTGGCTGCATTAGAAAAAGTAACGACAGCCCTGGCTGGTGGCACAGTGGATAAGGCACCGGCCTGCGAACCCAAAGGTCACTGGTTCGATTCCCAGCCAGGGCACAGAACCAGGTCTCCAGCCAGGTCCGTAGCTGGAGGCAGGTGAAAGGCAACCACACACTGATGTCTCTCTCTGTCTGCCTCTCTCTAAAAATAATGAATAAAATCTTAAAAAAAAAATAACGGTAACCAGAAGCAAGTGCAATTAGTTTTAATGACACGTTTTGTGTTACCCCAGTCATGCCAAATACTTGCATTTTCACACCAACGATGTAAAATGTTACTGAAGAGACATTGTACGTGTCTTTTGGTATCAAGTCTTAGAAACCTGGAGTGTGTTTTGCCCCTTCCTCCGTGGGCTCTTTAGTACCAGGGGCTCCGGGTCCACGTGTGACGAGGGGCTGCCCTGGACACACAGTGTGAGCGGCCCAGTTCTAGCCCGTGTCCAAGTGTGGACGTGCCTTGCAGAGCTGCGGCAGGGTGGACGGGTCGGGGAAGGGCACTGCTGCCCGAGGGTGACGGCTGCACCCGAAGCCCTGAAGTCCAGTACGTACGGGCTCCAGGAAAGGAGGCTCCAGGAGGTGCAAAGGCCCGGGGGCAGGAGGGAGCATGTTGAAAGATAAGCAAGGAGGCCGAGGGGTGCAGAAAGGGTGGGCGGGGGCTGGGCCCCAGAGGAGCCCTGGGCCTCCGTTAGGGTATTGGATCTTACACGGATTAGACTGCCAGTGGTTGCTGTGATAAGTGGTGGATGTGGTGGCCGCTGGGCCCCGGGGTGGCGGCATAGATGTGGGTTGCTCTCAGCAGGACCTGAAGGCAACCACCGTGTTCCTGGCGTCACCCTCCCCCTCGTCTGCCCCCGCAGATCCATGAAGCTCATCTACAAGGAGGCGGGGATGTTCGAAGGCATCCCCATCTTTCGCTTCAAGGCCCCTGACACCTTGTTTGCCAACGGCTCCGTGTACCCGCCCAACGAGGGCTTCTGCCCCTGCCTGGAGTCCGGCATCCAGAACGTCAGCACCTGCAGGTTCAGTACGTGTCGCCCAGCCCGCGGGGGGCGGGCAGGCGGGGGTGTGGGGCCCGCCTGTCTGCTGTGAGCTCCATTCTGTCCTCTGCACTCCGGATGACCCCGCTGGCCACAGAGAATGGGGGCCGCAGCAAGATCACTTGGAGCTAAGTGGCGCACGTCAGCTGCTGCCCCAGTAAATTCCCACAGGCTTCGGGCCGGGAACAAACAAACGCGTGGTTGCGGGCAGGCCTGCGGTGCCTTCTGCCAGAAGGGAACTTAAAGCTCTTTATGTGAAGTTTGTCCTGTTACGTTGCCATAAACACACATCAACAGGTACTCAGGTGGCACGTGCAGTGATATTCCAGTGCCCAGTACCTTGATCAGCAGACAGGGGCAGCCCCAGACACCCTCATGTCCCCTCCTTGTCCCTGGCCTCCCTTGGGAGGCCACAGCCTTGCCGCCTTGGCCTTTGTGTGAAAGGGACCAGGAAACGCATCCTCCGTTTCGCCCAGCTTCTCCTGTCTGTGGTCGCATCACTGCGGCCCACCCGGTTGCGGGTGCCATGGGAGCTCTTTTTCAGGGATGTGTGGTATTCCACCCTGCGTTTCCTTACCTCTTTTCCTGGTCATGGGCATTGGGGCTTCCAGTTTTTTCAACGTTATGTTAGTGTTGCTGAGAGCATTCTTGTGCGTGTCTTCTGCTGCACCTGTTCCTGCGTTTCTGGGGTGATTTATCTGAAGATAAGAAATATCCACCTATCTCCTGTCCTGAGTCTTGAAAATGCCTTGGACCCAGAGAACTCTCTCTCCTCAAATCTCTGTGCTGTGTAAGCGCCTCAGACTTGCCCAACAGAGTCTTTTCATCATAATCATAACCCGTGGTCATCCTGGGCAATTAGATCTGGTTAATTGTGCCATAAAGCCATAAATTAATTAGCACTTTTAACCTGGGTGAGTCTCTCTCAGTCTGTTTGGAAATAAAAGAGGAAGAAAGGCATGCATGCTATTATAAAGCCCAGTGGGGCCCTGGCTGGTGCGGCTCAGTGGATTGAGCGCCAGCCTGCGAACCAAAGGGTCGCCAATTCGATGGTTGCTGGTTCGATTCCCATTCAGGGCACATGCCTGTGTTTTGTGCCAGGTTCCCAGTTGGGAGCATGTGAGGGGCAACCACACATTGATGTTTCTCTCTGTCTCTCTGTCTCTCTTTTTCCCTCCCTTCCTCTCTCTCTATAAATAAATTAAAAGTATACGTATATATTTGAAGCCAATGGACTTAATGTCTTGGAACCAGGACAGGTGATGGCAGACTGGTCTGGCCCACTCCCTGCCCTCCCTGGCCTTGGAGGTTTGACCTTGTGTTTCTGGGCATGAATTTGTCACTCAGGGGCGCCAGTCCCACTCGCCGGCATCCGTGCCGCACACCGGCCACCTGGCGAGACTAAGGGGACAACCCCAAATCCAGGTTGTCCTCTCCCCTCCTGTGGACGTTGGGGAGACCTGGCCGCAGGTGCGCCGGAGCCTGTCCACTCAGGTCGCGTCGCCTGCGGAAGCCGGTCCGAGCTGCTTGGCTTGCTGATCAGGATGCCCCCCTTCCCACCTGGTGCAAATCTGGCCGCGACTTACCTTTGTGTCCTCAGCCACCTGCACATCCCTCCTCCCGCCTTTGCTTCCGCTGCCCCTTCCTCCCGGCGTCACAGCCAGCAGCTCCGGTGTCACTGTCCCCAGCACAGAGCTTGTCCGCTGCTGGGAGCCAGTGCCTGGCGCCTCCTGGGCACCCTGCGGCCTCCCGGAGGGATTCTCTCTGTCTAGCTGCTGTGTGCGTCTTGTCGCCATGTGGACGTGCCCTGTGTCGTCTGTCCGTCCGTCCCTGTGTGGGCTCCAGGCCGGGCGCAGAGTCATTGCCTGCCTGACACCGTCCCTCTGCCTTGCAGACGCGCCCCTGTTCCTCTCGCACCCGCACTTCTACAACGCCGACCCCATCCTGGCAGACGCGGTGCTGGGCCTGCACCCCAATGAGAAGGAGCATTCCCTGTTCCTGGACGTCCACCCGGTGAGCCCCGCCGACGGCCGTAGGTCCCCGCCTGTGACGCAGGCGCCACTCTGGGTGCTTCTAGAATAGCAAACCGGCAGAGGCCCTACCTTGCTCTGACTCCACAGTTCAAGAACTTTAATTTCTCTTTATAAGGGACTTCTATCTATAAAATGATCATACGACAGTAAATTAATTAGGCGTTATCAGCCTGCCAATTACCTGTAGGCTTCCCTCCAGTTAAGCCAAAGCATCATAAAGATCCTGCGGTACCTGGAACGTCCAGCAGGTACATTGGGGGTGGGGTGGAGGCCGGAGGGCGTCGGACCTGTGCAGTGGCCTCACCTTAGCCATGGCCTCTTCTCTCGGCGCCTCTGCTCCCTGGAAAATGTGCCTGTTTGGACTTGGCGTGTCTACCCTTGATTTAGAGTCAGTGGATTGCTGTCTCCTGAGTGGACTGGCGGTCACCCCCACAGGCCTTTCCAGAGGCTCTTCTGTTTCCCACCATTTTCCTTTGTGCCTCTTCCTTGCTGGCCCTGAGCAATTCCCGCCCCACCTCTCAAGACCCAGCTCGTGACGGTGGCTGTGGCTGCACACGGTCTCTGGGCTCAGATGCCTGGAGGGCTCACTGCAAGCCAGGCACACACGGACCTGGGAGGCGGCACAGCCCTGTCGTCGGGGCGGGAGGGCTGCGGGTCAGGTGCGCTGAGCAACACGGCTAGCAAGCGGGATTGTTGGCTCCTCAGCCAATTCCTGGTCATCGCCAGAGTCCCGGGGGTCCGCGTGGAGGCCCGGGGCTCCGAGGGGTGGGGGGAGCTCGGAGTTCAGCTCTTGGGACGCCCCTCCAGCCTGCCCGCCCGCACTGTTCTCTACCTAACACTGACGTGGTGCTGTGAATCCGGTCAGCGGACGTTGTTCGCTAGTACACTTTTGCTGACCCTGTTCCCAATGCCGGACGTCCTGTAGCGGCCGCTTGTCCTCCCTACTCCGCCCCCTTTCACCCGGTCCCACCCCAGGTTTTAGCCAGTTTTGAGAAGCTGACAGATGGCCGCCACCTCTCTCGGTGCATGGCGGCCTGGCCTCTTTCTCTGCGGCTCCTGGGGAGCTCTGCTGGAGCCAGGTCTCTTGTCTGTCCCCCGCCCGGGACGGTCACTGGTGTGGCTTTTCTCCCGGCTTCCTGCCCCGCCGCCCCCCACGCTGACAAAGTGGCCGTGAGGGAGGCCGGGAGCCCAGGGAGACAGTTGGCAGCAGCGCGGGGCTGCCCTCTGCTCTCCAGGTCGGCGGGTCAGGCGGGGAGAGGAAGCGACCTTTCCCCTTCTGTTGTTTGGGGCCCTTTGGGAGGGAGAGGTGGGGTCAGTGGGCGGCCGTTAGGCATGAGCCCTGAACACAGGGCCTGTGGAAGCTTCTCCTGAGTCCGGGGCGGCGGGGCAGGGGCCGCGCTGGGCTCCTGGGTGGTCGGTTCCCTCCCCTGCGGTGCGGGCAGCAGGCAGGGCTGTGCCTGTCACAGCTGTGGGGACGAGCTGAGGACAGCGGGGAGGCCCCCAGGGCAGGCGCAGGAGGCAGGGGTGTTGAGGGTCCCAGCGGAGTCCCAGGCCATGTTTAATCCCTCAGCCACGACTTGACACCACGTGTGTGACATGTCACCTGCCAGGGAAGCGCACTGGAGACTCAGCACCCAAGGTGCTGTTAGGCAGGTTTGTCACCTAGGCCCCCTCTTCCTGGCAGGTCCCCAAACCCAGACTCCCCGAGGACAGTAGGTGTCAGCAACTGTCCAGCACACAGACCTTCTCTTCCCTGTAGCAGGGGAGTCCTCCCCAAATCCAGGTCCCAGGCGCCAGCCATGGGCCAGCGTGCCAGCAGCCTCTGGGGGGGTGTCCCAGCCTGCTGTGTTGACACCTTTCCATGCAGGCCTTCAGGTTCAAGCTCCCAGGTCATGGCAGCCCGGCCTTTGACCTCTTGCTCGGTGCCACCAGGGCCCTGGTGGTGGTCAGGGTGCCGGGTTTTCCCCCAGATCCCATGCTGGGATCACAGCCCTCTAGGCCCCGGGTGGCTCTTGTGGACCCCCTGGGGGTGGGCAAGGGGGCGGTGGTCCCGGACCTCTCACCCGGCTTCCTTTCCTACTTCACTTCAGAGCCACCTTCCTGAGGTTGACCCCATGTGCGCGTCACCGCCACTATTTTACCTATTATTTTTTAAAAATAACTCATTTCAGAAAAATAGATTCTGCGCAAAGGAAGCTTTCTATCACTTCCTTCATCGGAAATTTTTAAATTGTCCATAAAAAGGAGGTGGCGCCCTAAGAATAAACACAAGCAAGGACTGTCATTAGGTCGGAGGTGACTGGGAAAGGTCGGAGGTGACTGGGAAGGGACGGGCTGATTCCACCCGCAGGCCCTCGGGGACGGGGGCCGCGGGAGGAGGGCGGCTGGAATTGTCTTTCTGCATTTGGGGAAGGGTCATCGTAGAGGGCGGAGGAGCAGGATTTAGGGTTCCCATCCAGGCAGAGGCCCGGGCTCTGGGGAGGCCCCTCCAGGCCCCTGGGGAAGCAGGTGTTTTACCTTTCAGGGTGTAGAGCCCGGAGCAGAGGCCCAGAGCATCGGCCCCGGAGCTGGGGTCCCCCCCCACCCCAGCAGGGCTCAGTGTGTGTGTTGCCGCAGGTCACAGGAATCCCCATGAACTGCTCCGTGAAGCTGCAGCTCAGCCTCTACATCAAGGCCATCAAAGGCATCGGGTGAGTGGCGTCTGGGGAGGGACGGACCCTCGGGCGGGCATCTGGTCCCCTCTTGGTCCCCTAATGGGAAGCTCAGCTCCATACCAAGGCCTCTCCTGCACCCCGACATCGCTGCCCCAGAAGCTCTTGTTCTCTCTGAATATCTGTCCCCCGGTTTAGAGAGAATGTTCCATCCGAGCTGTCGCTACTCCACAGAGTGGCAGGCAGGAAGCGCGGGCAAAACTGAGTGACAGGGGGACCTGAGCAGACGGCGCCCTTCACCATGACCCCTCACTTGCTGGGAGGGATCTTTCGAGCACCGATTTTAAAAAATGTTTCTTGAATGATAGCGTTATCAAGCTCTGATTCCCAGACGGTGCAACCCACCCTTTTACAAGTGTACGATCCAAGCCCTGGCTGGTGGCTCAGTGGATAAGGTGCCGGCCTGCGAACCCAAAGGTCGCTGGTTCGATTCCCAGCCAGGGCAACATAACCAGGTTGCAAGCCAGGTCTCCAGCCAGGTCTGTAGCTGGAGGCAGGAGAAAGGCAACCATACATTGATGTCTCTCTCCCTCTCTGTCTCTCTCCCTTCCCCCTCTCTCTGGAAATAATAAATAAAATCTTTAAAAAAAAAAAAAAAAAAAAAAAGTGTACGATCCAGTAATGGTAGTATATTCACAGAGTTGGGCAGCCCTCACTGCAATTTTAATTTTTTGAATTCATTGTTTGACATTTTTTATGGACTTACCTTTAGACGAAGGAGAAGGGGGGGAGGAAGAGAGGGAGAGAAACATCAATGCACTGTTGCCTCTTAAACGGCCTCTAACTGGGAAGCCAGCCCGCAACCCAGGCCTGAGCCCCGACGGGGAGCCAAACCCGTGGCCTTTGGTTCGCAGGCTGGCACCCAATCTACGGAGCCACCAGCCAGGGCCCCTCACCACCATTTTAGAACATTGATTGTCATCAACCACCTCCCCACCCCCCAAAAACCCCACAGCCCTTCGTCACTCCCAGTTCCCTCAGACCCAGGCAACCGCTGGTCTACCTTCTGTCTGTAGATTTATTTGCTCTCACACCTCCTATCAGGGGACTCCCACACTACGTGGCCTTTCGTGGCTGGCGTCTCTTGCTTAGCTTCGTGTCCTCATGGTCCATGCGCGTCGCAGTAGGTGTCAGCGCTTCCTTCCTTCTTACGGATGAACTGCGTTTTATTTATTTGTTGACGGGCATTTGGTTTGTTTCTTGTTGCTGGCCATTGTGAACGGGGCTGCTACGGCTGTTTATGGGTAAGATCCTTCGTGGTGCACGTGTTCTCCTTCTTCCCGGGCAGATACCCTGGAGCGGAACTGCCGAGTCAGGCAGTATTGCTGTGTTTAACCACAGAGGACCTGCCAGGTGCTTTCCCTGCGGGCTTTCCACCTGTCACCCGGGAGGTCTCCGCTCCACATCCTCACCAACTTTTGTGACAATATATTTTTTAAATTTTATTTATTATGTTTAGAGAGAATGGAAGGGAGAGAGGCAGAGAGGGAGAGAGACATCCATGTGTGGTTGCCTTTCACCTGCCTCCAGCTACGGACCTGGCTGGAGACCTGGCTTGCAACCTGGTTAGGTGCCCTGGCTGGGGATCGAACCAGCGACCTTTGGGTTCGCAGGCTGGTGCCTTAACCACTGTGTTTTGTTACAATATTACGTTCTGACCGAGCCGAGCGTGGAGGTGGGGGGCACGTGAGTTCATGGCTACGTCAGAGTCTGTACTTCTTAGCATATGCGAAATAGTTCTTTTTAGAAAATACCCTCCAGAAAGATTCCTGGGCTCAGGGAACGTGGGCTTCTAGGCGGCCTCGTGAACGGCCTCTCGGCTGGAAAGAAAAACTCTGCGGGAGAGCAGCGAGTGGAATCAGCGTGCGTGCAGCTTCAGTTTGCATTGGGAGGCTGCTCAGAGGGTTCGTTCTGGAGGGCTGGTCGCGCGGGCTGTGAATGGTGCCTCCAGTCTGCTGCCCAGGCACCTGGCCCGGTAGGGCGAATGCACCTGGGCAGGTGATCAGGTGACAGAGGAGACAGCAGTGTGTGTGGGGGGGGAGGGGAGAATGGGGCAGAGGGCCTGTCCTGCCCAGCGCCAGGGGAAGGGGCCATCCTGTGCGTTTTCCAAGGCATTTTTCTTTCTTTCTTTCTTTCTTTTTTTTAATTTTATTGTTGTTGTATTACATCCATCCCCTTTTTGCTCCCCTCTGTCCCCCTCCCCACCCACCCATTCCCCCCAAAATCAATCCCACCTGTTGTCCATGTCCATGGTTCCTTTATACTAGGTTCTTGTCTAAGCTGCTCCCCTTCTTTGCCTCTGCCTCCCCCCTCCCCCCAACCCCCTTCCCCCTGCCCACTGAAGGCCTATTCCTTGTATTCATATATCTGGTTCTGTTTTGCTTATTGTTAGTTTTGCTCATTATTGTCCCGTAATGGGTGAGATCATATGATATTTGTCCTTCACTGACTGGCTTATTTCACTAAGCATAATACT
>PVIW01008213.1:0-63488 GCA_004026585.1 Noctilio leporinus
ATGGAATCCTACAATACGGTAAATGTTGATTATGGAATTGCATTGATGACTCAAAAACCTTGCTTGGGTTTTAAATGCTTACACTTAATTCTGTGTGCCAGCTTTCTGGGCAGTGCTGCAAGCAGGTTTGAGCTGGAGTGGGGTGCAGTGGGGTTGGGGCAGGGACCAACCCGGGTAATAGGAGGGGCAGCCCGGGCTAGCGCCTTGTTATTTGTCATCAGGGTGCTATTAATGGCTGAGTGAAGCTGCGTTTGATTCTTGGGCTTCTCTGCCTGATCTGGGGCGAACCAAAGGAGTGGAAGTAGAAATGGGTGAAGAGGAGATCCGGGGTGTCAGTGACAGAAATGGGCAGGAAAGACAGGTCCTGTTCTGAGCAAGCAGCAGATGGCATGAGAGTGAACTGGGTGGGAGTCCTGGAGCAGCTTCCTGGAAAAGGGCGCTCCATTTTTCTGTCAAAACAGAGGATAGCAGTAGGGGGAGCCAGCCCCAGAGGACAGCTTCAGCCAAAAAACCTCCGAGTCTGGGAGGTATATTTTATTTTTATTTATTATCACAACACAGACTGTAAATTTTAAAACTTATTGGAGCGATTTCCCTGAGGAGCAAAGCTTGACCCCATTCCCACAACCTCCCGACTCTCAAAGTGCTGAGTATGCCACGAAGCCTTTGGGCTGCTTTCTTAAAAGTTCGAGATCATTCGACCACTTCCACTGTACAGGTCTCTCCCTCGGTCTGCAGGGAGGGCAGCTAATTTATGAGGACCGGGGCAACGTAACCGCTGCCCCATACCCCAGGAGGTTTGTGGCAGGAGGAGGTGGAGGGGGAGATCAGCCGCTCGGAGACAACCTATTCAAGCAACTGTGTGTTCTCCCAGAAAAATTACTCGAAGGCTTTGAGCATAAACTCTCAAATGGAGGGTGCTGCGGGAGGCAGCTGAGCTTTTCTCTGTGCTGAGCGCACAGGAGCGTGAGGCTTTGTCGGGAGGATGGCCGGTTTTGGCACTGGCCTTCCTCACCTGCGCGGGCTCCATCTGTTTGGGAGGCCGCAGCGCTGCCCCTGAGCGATTCGGTGGATGGGGCCGCTGCAGAAGAGAATACAGGCTCCAGGATTGGGAAGGGGGAAGCACGACTCCGAAACCACAGGGAGGTCCCGTACAGAAAGCACTTTTACGAGCTCACTTCCCAAGCGAAACTACAGAGCACTGCTTTGTGCGCATTTCCATCCAAACAGGCACAGGGCAGCGTTACACCAAACTCTGGAGTACAGTGTCTGAACTGTAGCTATGGACAGAAGCAGCGCCTTCCAGAGCCCTGGGCCACAGACGACGAGATCTTTCAGGTCCCCGGGGAGGAGGGACCCGGCAAGCAGCAGGGGAGCCCTGCGAACCCCGCCCCCCGGGCGCCTCCGGGTTGCTTCTCGGAGCCGCCCGCCTCCTCCGAGATTCCAGCCGGGCTGCAGCGGAATGTTGGCACCCCGAACCCTGACCCTCAGTGTCCCCCATAACCCAGGATGATCTTTGACATACGCTCTGTGGTGTTTCAGTGGAAAAGGTCAGCTGAGGAGCCAGCGGAGGGCAGAGAGTCTGAAGCACCGCCGCTATGAAAGTGAGGCCAGACCAAAGCGTAGCGAGTGTCACAAAGCTTCTCTGCAGGCAGGGTCACCGTTTGGGTTTTGACACCTAACAAAACGCAGCGGGGCTGTCGATCTTTTTGTCCACGGGAATAGCAGGGAGGACAGACGGCTCTGGCGGCGAGCTGGGTTGCGGGGAGCTACGTTCCCGTGCTGTCTAGGTCTCGGGCTAGGGGCTGCCCACCAGCCCGCCAATCTCGGCGCCTGGAAAGCTGGTGATTAGACGACTGCGGCTCTCTAGCTCCTCTCTTTGAAGCCGACTCCTGGCTCAGAGAATCTCCCAGCTGTAGAGACGGGAAACTTCTGCAGACTCCTGCGAGCTGCTTGCCCGCTCCGTGTTACCTCGGGAGGGTGTGCAGACCCTGCTTGCTTGTAATGTGTATTTACGCTCAAGGACCCGGAGCCTCAGCGGACAGGAAGTTTAAGAGAGTGAATGGCACTGAGGTACTGGGGGAGATTCATTTTCGGTCCATTTCTAGTTATTTGACGTGGGCGATTTTAAGCCTTTTATGTAGTGAGGAGAAGGCAAAGTGATAATGTGGAAACCTCTTATGTAAAAACGTGGCACTGACAGAGGATTGCCATTTACTGGATAATAAATGTGATGCCAGATTTTTCCAAAGAGCAGCAGGGAAAAGAAATACCAGAGGCACAGGCCAGAGTGGTGGGCTAGCATGGGGTCCAGCCCATGGCACTAGCCACCTGCTAGGGACTCCATTTCTCTAGATGTTCCTTTCTTAGCAGCAACCCCTTTAGGGGCACTAATGCAACCCCTTTGACTATGAAAAATAGAAAGAATCCCCTTTTTAATCTTTGTTTTTATGGCTGCAAACATGATTACATAGAGGAAAATCAATCCCAATGGAACACAATGGATAATACAAAGTAATTGATTGGCCTTCATCATTTTCTGTTACGATATTAAAATAACACCGTCCTAGCAAATGGCAGCCACTGATACATAAAGGAAAACAGGAGTTGATTATGTCTAAAGGTAATCAGGCCAGGGAAGTGTGAAGGTAAGATAAATAAGGGAAATACAAAAATGGAAAAAGGCTTGAAAGAAGCAAAAGGGAGTTGGTGACAACGACTTCACATAATAGAACGGAGCTATGATGTTTGGAATATCATTAAGCAGAAAGCCACCAGAGACAGCCTATTGCAGCTGTGTGATTGCAGTCTGTCTCGGTTGGTGTCCCAAACAATGGGGGCGAAAGCCGAGTGGCTTGAACTTCTCAGGAAGTGCAATAATCCTTTCAGAATACGATGCCCGCAGTTCGGCTGTTACTGGGCCACGAAATTCAGAGAACGAAGCAGGGAAAGCATTTAGCTATTGGTATTTCCCAGGCACTAATGCCACCAGCGTGGTGTCCCAAGCAGCCACTTAGGAAACCTCCATTTGCAGCCAACTTTCCAAATTGCCAGAGACCAGTGTGGCTTTGTCAGACTCCCAAAAGCAAGCAGCTGAAGAAGGGCTGTTGAGAAAAATTGCATCAGCATAATGCCTAGTCTCATTACTCTGTGTTCCTGCCTGTTTTATCTTCCTGAATGTATTGTTTGTCTCTCAACAAATACTCATACCAATGCATGCATAAATGTAACTAATTGTATACTTTACATAAAAGTATGACCAAATTTTAATTCCTACCAACATTTTTCTTATTTTGAAAATGTTTCCTATATAAAAATACATATATGTACTTAGTATGTGATCAATAAAGTAGTGCAGTTGGGAGACAGTTCATTAAAAATATGCAAGATAATTTGTTTTTGTCCTTGTGTCACTATATAACATAATTCTAATTTCTTTCTCTTAACACAATGTCATACATGACTTTAGCAACTATACCAAATAACCCTATTGTGGTTGGGAGTCACTTTTACCACATTTCACACTTAAGACATGTATGAAAATGTCATGCCAACTGGAGTAATCCAGCTTTTGTATAAACAGTAATCAGGAATAATAGTTTAAAGTGGTAGAATAAATCACTTTGTGGGCTGGGAGCATTACAGAACTGGTAATACCCTCAAGGGTTGGAGAAAATGCTTCTTTACTCAGCAGAAGAACTCTAGCTATTATAGAATTTTCTTTTAATTTTTCTAACTCTTGAGGGGACTGAAATAATTTGTTCCTTCATTTACTCATTTGCTCCACTAGCTGAATGCCTATCATACATCTAGAACTAAACTTAGTTCTGAGGTTACCAAGATGGTCTTGATACAGAGCAATCTGATTGAGATCACTGGGGAGAAGGAGGAAGAAGCCATAGGAGAAATTTGCTAAGGCAGAGGAAAGCAGGCTAGGATGGGATTGGCTGAGAAGCTGAGGCCTCCAAGGCCAATGGAAATAAAGAGGGTGGCCTCTTTGTTCTAGGATCATTTTCTGGCTCCTGGGCTAGCTTTCAGGCTCATTCTCAGGCTCTTCTTCCTTGAGGATGCCTGGGTGATGTTTTTGCTGCTGCCTGCATTTCCCAATGGATAGTATTTTGTATGGGAAGGATCCCCCAGCACAGCCTAGGATTGGGCTGGCCTGGCAGAGGGTGGCAGGTTTGTTCTTTGGGTGTTCTAGAGGGAACAGGCTCTGCAGCAGAAGCCTGCCATTCTTTCAGAATTGTGTAACCTTTATATTTTATGTTGTTTAGTCTATAAACAAAGACAACAGAATAAGAAAATTAAAAACTAACAGGAGGAATGCTAGAAGAACCCAGGTGTCAGAGTTTAGCCTTAATTGATAAGCTTTAAGTGGCTAATTCTTGTGAAAATCTGTTATTCCAAAATTGTGAAGCATTTGCATAAAGACTCCTTTCCTTTATCACCAAACTTTTGCCTCTGGAATCTTGCCTAGAGGATGGTGGCAGACAGCAGGACCCCAGCTGCTGTTCGATAAGTCTCTCAAGGGGCATATGAGCCATTAAGGAGCACTGACAAATATAAACAAATGCATGAAAAGGTCCTAGAAGACAGGACACAGGTGCTATGAGACAGAAAAAAATGCAAGTAAGGTAAAGGATTCAAAGGTAGCTATGGATGGAAAAGTAGATTTGCAGACAGAAAAGATAGGTAGGAGCATTATAGGCAGATGATTTTCCCATGAACGGTCCAAAAGACACACAGATGCGTAATGTGTTGGGGAACATAGGGAAGGCCAGAATGTTATATGTCAGATACATAGAAAGGATCTTGCCTACCATAGTAGAACATTTCCCCAAAGGAAAATAGAAAGCTCATATTGATCTTTAAGCAGAGACACAATTGTAATTGGATTATTTGGGGATGATGGCATTTTGGTATAGGGTAGAGAATAGTTAAGAATGGGGTCAAGAGGGCCCATCATACCATGGAGTGGTTCACAGTCCTGGTTGATGTGTAATGAATCGCCTGTGCTAGTGTCAGGGGATTAGACCTAGTCACACCTTCTATATCAAATGCCCATGGGTAACAAGTGAGAGAAAACAAAAACACCATCTCATCTAATATGTTCAGAAGGCAGTGGCTCTGCATGTGATCTGTCAGGGTCCCAAGTCCACTGGAATATTCATACCAACCATTTACTAGCTGTCAACACATTCTCTTCCATACGTTGACTTTGTCCTAGGGCTGGTAGCAACGTGCTTGCATCTGGAATTATAATATCCATAGCAAAAAGGACCAACTTTTTTCTATGTCTCTTTATGGAATGAGGAATTCTTTCCTAGAAATTCCCAGGAGGCTTCCCTCAGGTTTCATTGATTATATTAGGTCATATGCCAATCTTAAACCAATTACTGATAAGGTTGCACAAAGGACTTTACAGAGTTCACTGCTATTCATGTCCTGCTTTCCTTTAACTATCTTATCTTTTGATCTTGAGTTTTCCCCCACTGAAATGGTAATTTCTTAGTAGTTCTATATTAGGAACCGGATTACTCATGCCATCCTATGCACAAGTATGCTTCATTTCTTTATCAAAATCAAATTAAATCTGGCTGAACCCCATCCATGAAATTTGATGAGATGGCTTTTGTCAGTTACTGTTCATGTCTTCCTTTCCCTCTCTCATGCTAATGGATGGGGATCCTGATATTTACACAGATTCAGAAGACAGAGGAGGCCTCAAGCTAGGGTATCACACTGTTGTGCTCCTTGCTCAGGCCTGTGAAAACTTCTCAAATATGGGTTAAGGTCTCCATACCCTCCTAGATGTCATTCTACTTTCAGGCTGTGGGGAACCAAAGTCTGTCTGGTATGGTGGTTGGGGTGGAGGGTTCTTTTTCAGACAAATTCAGCTTAATTAACTAAGTTGGTATAGTAGGCCTGTTAATGTCTACCAGGGTCCACCTCCAGCTGATAACTTCCCCCAGACACCTGAGGACTCTGGCTGAGGGTACAGGAGGTGTGCAGGGTTGAAATTCATATCAGCTCTTCCTGATGAGCCTAGAGGCAGCCAACTAAGACATAGTCAATTCTACAGCAGTAAGTGTTCTTAAATGTCCTGATAAGATATATCAGTGTATCCAGTAAACACAGATATCCTGGGGTAGCCTGGCTTTGGGGATTCTCTAATCCTGCCTATCCAATAATCTCTTCTTCTATTACCTTTGCTCCCCAAGTTTCCTCATGAAAACCCATTTGCTGAGTTTACTGCCTGTAGGTGAGCTTTAGTGAAGGATAACCTGATTGATTAATTCACATCATGCATGAATAACCATATAATAATCCTAATCAAGGTGATATTCTCACCAGGGCTATTTGAAATTTAAAAGACTATCTTTTAAACCAGATGTATCAACCTCTAATGATGGAATTTCAGGCAATAGAGAGGAATATATTTATTGGCAGCATTGTAGGTATGACTCCTTTAATTCATACTATATATTTGAATAGCACCTTTTATAAACCTCTCTTGTGGAATATTATATTTTAATAGTCTTCTGAAGGGCCTTTCTTCTCTACCAAACAGTGACTTCCTTAAGGACAAAACCATGCCTCATTTATTATTTGGTCCTCAAACCCTAGCACAGTTCTTATCACAGAGCAGCTTAATGTTTTTGATGGTTTGCTTTAAGCATCTTTTTACAATTAAGCTGTTACATGGGCTCCGGGAGAATTTAAAAAAAAGCATAGAGGTTGCTTTCTTCTTTTCCACCCATTAAATAATCCATATTTTCTTAATCTTTTACTGCATTTATATTCTATAAATTTCTATTATACAACTTGGGGCTGTGTTAATTTCTGCGCAATTCCCTTAAAATGCAGAATTCCCATCCTGGATTAAATTTGTGTGTCAAAGGTCATACCTTGCCTTGTAGTTCCTTGTGTGTGTGTGTGTGTGTGTGTGTGTGTGTGTGTGTATTTTACTGATTATGCTGTCACAGTTGCAATTTTTTTCCCTTTGCTTCCATCTACCCAAGACCCCCCTCCCATTCCCTCTTAGTTCCCACCCCATCTTAGTTCATGTCTATGGGTTGTGCATATAAATTCTCTGATTTTACCCTTTTCTATATTATTCTTAACTTCCCCATGTCTGTCTTGTAACCACCAATTATGGTGCCTAATCCCTGCACCATTTCCCCATTTTGCCCCCTTCCCCATCCCAGCTGATAACTCTTCCAATGATTCCTATACCTATGATTCTAGTCCTATTCTGGTTGTTTGCTTGGTTTGTTTTTGTTTTCATGTTTACTTTTTAGGTTCTGCTGTTGATAGTTGTGAGTTTGTTATTTTTTTAATGTTTGTAATTTTGATCCTTTTTTCTTAAGTAAGTCCTTTATCCTTTCATATAATAATGGCTTGGTGATGATGAACTCCTTTAGCTTTACCCTGTCTGGGAAGCACTTTTCCTGCCCTTCCTTTCTAAATGATAGTTTTGCTGGGTAGAATAATCTTAGTTGTAGGGCCTTGCTTTTCATCACTTTGAATATTTCTTGCCAGTCACTTCTTGCCTGCAAAGTTTCTTTTGAGAAATCAACTGAATTCTTAAAGGGGCCCTTTTGTAGGTAACTCTCTTCTTTTCTCTTGCTCCTTTTAAGATTCTCTCTTTATCTCTAACCTTTGGCATTTTAATTATGATGTGTCTTGGTATGGTCTGATTAGGATCTAGATTGTTTGGTACTCTCTGTGCTTCCTGTACATATACGTTATTTCCTTCACCAACTTTGAGAAGTTTTCTTTTATTATTTTTTCACACAAGTTTTCAATTTCTTGCTCTTCCTCTTCTCCATCTGACACCCCTATGATTTAAATGTTGGACCTTAACGTCATCCCAGAGATGACGTTAAGAGATGTCCCTTAAGTCTCACCTCATTTTTTGAAATTCTTGTTTCCACTTTCTGTGCTGGTTGACTGTTTATTTCTTCCTTATGTTCCAAATTATTGCTTTAAACCCCATTTTCCTCCCCTTCACCATTGGTTTTGTGTGTATTTTCCTTTGTTTCATTTGGCCTAGCCTTCATGTCTTCCCTTATGTGTTTACTGTATGTAAGCACATCTGTCAAGACTATGATCATTATTATTACCAGTGTTTTAAACTGTGTATCTGTCAGGTTGGCAGTCTGTTTATCTGGCAGGCTGGCTATTTCTTTGTTGTTTAGTTCAACCACTGGAACCTTGATTTGTTCCCCTTTTTGAATCATACTGTATTTTTCTGTCTCTGCATGTTGACATGCTCCTGTGTACATCTGTTTCTTAGGTAGAGCTGTTGCCTCTGTTATGTTGTAAGGGGCAGAACCTTGGGTATTCATCAGTGGAGGGATGACCTGTTTTACCACATATGGTGCCATATATGGGGAAGTGGTCTGAGAGGGAAATATGCTGCTTGTTCAGCACTCGCCCCTTTTCCAGGCACTTCTTCCACTTCCTGTATGGGGCTAGCTCCTCTCTAGTTCTGTGGTTCCCAGAATGGGTGGGTCTATGGACATTCAGGACCATGAGGGCTTCTGTATGGGTATTTCTTCCTTCTATCTTTTGTTTGTTCGACTTCCATGCAGCTTGATATTCTGGAATATCTGGGTTCTCTAGTTTTGAGGTAGATGTATTATTTTTGGTTGTGGAGGGAAGTGCAATGTCTCTGTCTATGCCTTTATCTTGGATCTCAGTCTCCTAGCTCATTTGAATGGCCATATGTATTTCCGAGATATTCCTTTCCAGATAAGATTTCTTTGAATTTCCTGTGCCCATTTTCTAGAGTTAAAATCCTCTGTTTCTGCCTAAGCTTGTGGTTCAGGCTTAACTCTTCAGAGGTTAACCCTCTTTGAGCTGGACTAAGATTATAAGCATATGCAGGTTCTAGGGATAACTCTCACTTATTCTTTAGCAGAACTGACAAGGTTGACTAGCAATAAGATCTCACACTCAAAACACTTTACTGGCCTTGCTCAAAAATGCTACACACTTGAAAATTTCATGTTATAATGCATCTTTTTAATGTAGTCTGACCAGCATCTTTTTCAGCAATTGTCCTCTTCTGACCTGGTGAAGATGTTGGTCACAAGCAGCTGCCTCTCTTGCCATGCTGATAGGCATGTGATTGAACCCAAGTCTATCAGGTTACCCCCCTCTGCTCCAATGAATGTTCCATACATAGATGGGCTAATGACCCCGATTAGGCAATCAGAGTCATCCTCATGAATTTTGCTGAATTTGTTATAGAAGAAACCTGACTTTTCTTTGTAATTAGCTATAAGGATGAGAAAAGCTTTGAGTAGATTTGCTGGAGACTATTTTTGCCACTAGGTGTGAGGAATTTACCATATACAAAGAGAAAGCAGAAACAAGAGATGGATGGATAAAGAGACAGAAGGGGAGATGGGCACAGAGAGAAGCCCTGATGACAGAGTTTGAAGACCTGGATCCAGCTGTATTTGAAAATTTGAAAATTCTCTTCTATTCTGTTTAAACAAATATGAATTAGGTTTCTATAAATTACATAAAAAAGACTCCAGTTAATCAATGTTTCCAGTTTACTTATGCTAGTAAAAATTATAAAAGTTTTATAAGGTAAAAATGAATATACTTTTAGCTATTTAAAATTTATGTTTTGAACTTGCCATTTGAATCCCTTTAACAGGGCATTATTTAATACGAACTTTGAACAAATCAAGAAAGACTATGTGCTTTGTGCTATGAAATGTGCATGACATTACTTTACCATTATAGCAACTTCCATAGCCTACACTTAGGTGAATATTCATCTATTTCAGGACCAATAACAACTAGGGAATTCAACTATATAACTTACTTTATAAGCAACTGAGAAAAATTAGAATAGTAAACAAACTAGTTCAGAACTCAAAATAAGATTTACTCAGTACAAAATTATTAAAGAGAAAGAACATCACAAGAGCAGAACTTTTGAATTATATTATACAGAAAACCATGTAGGTGATGTTCTCATGTATGAACTGGATTGATAGCTTTAGAAACATCCCTGTTCTTTAGACTGCAACTTGGGTATGATTTTCTCTGTGAAACCCTCCCTCATGGCACCCAGTACCTATGACTTGGCCAGGTACTACACCAAACTGGAACTACTGTGTTACTCCTTCATTCCTCTACTAAATAATAAACACTTGGAGTTCAAAGACACTCTTGTTCATGACTGTATCTATCTTATTTAGCTCAGTGCTCAACATTTTATTCATTCACAAAGCATATCGAGCAAAGGGACATGTCTATTGACATTGTCATAGGGTTGGCTGCACATGGGACCCATGTTTTGAGAGCTTTGTCCTCTGAAACCAGTTACTGATCTTTCCTGATCATTCACCATCCTCTTTATGTTGATTATTAGGCTGTGTTACTTATGTTTATTATGTAGGCTCAGAGGGAACATAATAATGCAAGGGGAACAGTATGAGTATTTCTCTATCTCACCATGGCTTCTGTCCTCCCTCATATACATGTTAAACTGCTATTATTAGACTTGGTCCTCAGGGTCAGACAGAAAAACTATTCTAAATTTTGTAAATGCACTAAAAATGACTTTAATCAGTTACTATAGCCTTATTTTCACTTAGTTTTCCTAATTACTCTATATTACTATTTGCATTATACAGATGATTAAATAAGACCAAAAGCAACTTCCCCTAAAATAGAAAGCTCACAGTGAGTCAGGATTTGAAAGTAGTTCTAACTTCCCAAATTATGTTTTTTTGGATAGCACTACTTGTATAACTCAAGTCCTGGGACCTTTTTTTTTTTTTTAAAGATGCATTTAAAGTTACATATTTCCTAATTAAAAAGAGTAGTGCATTATGAAGTGAATTCAATTATACTCATTTCTCAATTATCAGCAATAGTGAGGTTATAAGGAAAGCAGATTACCTGCTTAATTTATGTGGATAAAATTAATAAATAATATGTGACTAATTGATATCTGCCATCAGACTGTGCAGTCAGCTATTAAGAGACTAGTTATATATAAGCAAGGTGTGATGATTACTATGTTAGGTAAACTTGCTGCTCCACAGTTTATAGCAAGGAATTATTTACCAAATGGAATTTTCTCTAAATCTCATTTACTTGATTTCCTCTTTACTTACTCTATTTCTTTATAAGGTTAAGTCTGCTTTAAAATAACTTCTGGTATACCATTTGGAAGAAAAACACAGGCTTACTTTATTCCAGAGAGAAAACAAGATTGTCTAAATATCAGCTTACTCCATAGAATGGAACAGAAGCACTCTTTGCCATGAGGAAATCTGGGGGAGCAGGAGAAATAGTGTGTGGAAAATCCAGAAGGGACCTCTGTTGTAGATTCTAAATTACGAGGAGTTTCCAGGAAACATGTATTTTAGCCCAGGTCAAGTCCAGCTGGGGTTGAAAAGGCAGTCTCCAATGATTTGAATTTCCTTGATACCTCCTGGAAGAAATATTCAGTTTCTTAGAGGGGAGTATGTTTTGGGCTGACAGCTCATGTCTATTTTCAAGGCACCGTTACCTATGACAGGTGATAAAATACTCCAAGTTTTGAGTTAGTGAAGGCTGGAATGATTCAGACTCTTGCTCTCATAGGTTGCTCTTACTGCCTTTACTATGACTGTTTATAGACCCCTACCTTATGTGTATACCATGCTCACATAGTCATAGAGAACTATTTACATGCATATGTGTGTGCATATGTACACACATATGCCCACATGCTCACACATGTATAGCCACTGCTAATTTCTTTGCACCTTTAAAAGTCTTTTAGCTTTATAATAAAAATATTGTGAAAATGTTAATCTATTTTATTGCCCCTTAAATTTTATTCCCTTGAAACATTCTACCTCCAAGGCAGAACATGAATTGTGTGACTCCTGGGAAGGTATGTGTGTGTATTAAGGGATTATATTATCCAGAATAAATAAATAAAAGCTATGATTGCTAAAGATTGAATATTTGTTTACCCCCAAATTAATACGTTAAAAGCCTTTTAAAACCCTAATTCCCAATGTGGTGGTATCTGGAGATAGGGCCTTCAGAGGGAAACTGAATCACAAGCATGGAGTCTTAATTAGATTAATAGACTTATTAAAAACAGAAACAAAAACAAAAAAAAAATAAGGTATCCCTGTCTCTCTGTTGCTCTCTCTGTATTTCAGATACAATGAGAACACAGCTGTCTGTAAACCAGGAAGAGACATCTTACCAGGAACCAAACTGTGCAGCACCCTGATCTTGGATTTTCCAGCTTTTCAAACTGTTCAAAGCAAATTGTGTGTTATCTTAGCCACTAGTCTATGATAATTTGTCACAGAAGCCTGATTAAGACAGTGATAAAAGGGATGTCCTGGTTATGGAGGAAGAGAAAATAGACTGTGTCTTCTTTCCTGTGGGATGGTAGACAGAGAAAAGGTAGGAGTAGAAAGATAAATGGTAAAACCTATTCTGAGAGCTGATCTAGAGCTAGGAGTTCACTAGATATAAGTTGTGGACCTCAATGTAGCTTCAGGTTTGGCTATGAGACCCAATTTTAGAGTCAGTCCTCAAGGGTGATGACCTAGTTTCCCAAGAACTTTGTTGATTGCAGCTGTTCATTTCAAATGTGAACACAGTAGGATGTACAGCTGGAGTACCCACCAAAATGAGGTCAGTCAGCCTATCTTGAACACCTGCCTAGGAACCAAGGGCTTCTCCAACCCCAAATCATGAGGACTGCAAGAAGGGAGGGAATGGAGGAGGGCAGTTTCAATAGGAAGGAAACTTTGAATTGACAAAAAACTATCTCAGGAGACTATGTAACCTAGAGGAGCTGAAACATCATTAACAGATAAATTTAAAATTAAAGACTGTTACTCCTCATCGTTTACCCCCATCTGCTAACCAGCTTCTTTTTCTTTGGGCATCTGGAATGCTAATTGTGATCTGAGCACAATTTTGGAATTCCTGATAGAAAAAATGTTGTTTTCTGAGTCCCTCATTCTCTTGGCCCAGGAGATGTATCATTAAGTAAAAGTTATCAATGCACCAATGTCTTGCTTCTTGAACTTCAACAGCTTCCCAAGTTTGGCAGATGCTTGTTCAGAAAATGAAAAATGCCTTTTGGCCTACGTTCCTCTGCACAGATAAAGATCCTAATTGTGTCATCACAAGCTGGTCCATAAATCTGTGTCAGGTTTCTCATAATCCTATATCTGCAAATGAGATCTTGAAGGTATTGTTCTACCTTTCAGCTGATGGCAGAACAGAATGCTTCATTGGAAAATGGTGAAAAAGGATGATTGAATTCACTTCATCCTGAGCATTTGAGTTTGCATATTTTAAGGAAAATGGGCTCAGAAGACAGGACAGAATTTTCAAACACACCAAGAAGACTGGCTGAAACATCTGGAAAAATCCCTTTGAGATTGAAAGCATGAGCTGCACAACAAAGGCAAAAACAAAGTCTCAATCATCATGTTTCTAACAGTTTGATCACACACTTATTTATTAAATACAATAAAGAATCCAAGTTGCCAGCAACCTAAATTGGTCCTTGTTAATATTATTTACCAAAATATTTAGAATTCTTGTAACAGTGAGAAAGGGAGATATTAAGTGCTCAATACTCTCCTTAAAATTTAATGGGAATCAGAAAAAAAAAAAAAAAAAGCACCTAGAATTAGGAGCCAGTAGATTTCACCCAAATCTCATTTTTATTGTGGCATTTTGTTTTTCTGGCAGGGTATTTACTAGAATTAATAAGAAGCCTCTGTATTTATTAACATATTTATTTCAAATAGCTCAAAGGCTCCACAGACATTTTTCTTTTATTTTTCACAACATCTCTATAAGGTTTTTAGTAAGAGGAAAGGTATTATTCCTGTTAAATCTGGTATAGAAAAAGCAACTGACTATTTTCAAAAAGCACCTCTTAGGCTGAAATCTAAATTGCTGTTAAGGAATTTTCTCTTGGGAATCTTTTTCTCCCCCTTTCCCTTTAATTTAAAGTATGAGACTGTCATTTCTGTCATTAGTTATTTCAGTAACTTTTCCTCTTCCGACCAAGGTCAAAAGTCCCCTGCTGTTAAGTCTATCCATGAAAATGCTTGAACATACACAACTGCATATCATGCATATTTATGCCTCACAAGTATTACAGTAAACGTAAGAGGGATGAATTATTAAGGGTGAAGTAAGACTGATGAAATGCTGTTAGTTTGGGTATTTGGCTGATTTGTACATTTATGAGCTTACATGAAGCAGTTGAAGGCCAAGGAAGCAAACTCAGTCTTTCTACTAAGCTAACTCCTTTAGAATGAGAAGCTTTAGGGATTGAGAATAGAAAGTATATCTATTTATATATTTACATATTATTGAATTATTTTAAGAAACACTTTTACTCTATATTTATTGATTTTTCTGGGCTCCCATTGGCTCTTGGTTCTCCTATAGATCTTTCATTGCATTACACTTTGTTTTAAATTCAGAAGTTAGAAATTACTTCCAGGCCACTTCTAGTCAACAGAATCCTGTCTGGAATGAAGGTCCATTTCCATATATTTGGCTCTAATGTGAATGGTAAATCTTCATTGCAATGACCAGGTGGCTTCTTAGAGGCAATTCTTCCTTCTCTTTAGATGGCCCCAATTGTTTGGTGCATAAGAGTCATCATGCTTTACAAAGTGTGAAGTCAGTTCTATTGAAGACTTAGACTCTGGTAAACAAACCACAGTAGATTGAAAGGGAACTAGTCCAGTCCTCCTTTTAAGTGCTAAACCCCTTTTGCATTCCTTTTTTGGGACTCCTCCCTGATTGCTTCTGATGGGTTAGGCCCAGACACTACTGAGTGCTCTGGTCTATTGCAGCAGTGTGTTATACTTGGTGAAAAGTGGTGGCCAATCCAGAAAGGCATACAATGAGGTGATCTGTCCTTGATCTCTTTGTAGACCTTGGTGCTGAAATAAAATTGTGAGCTGGGGAAATGTGACAGTGAGAATGGGTAGATGAGAATGCTTCAGTTAAAAGATAGGGTCTGGAATTTATCCAGAGAGCTTTTTTTTTACCCCCTCAGGAAGAGGAGGCCAGAGTCTAATTTCTTGGGCTGGTGAAATCTTGTTTGTGATGCTATCTCTTGGTTATTTCTCTTTCTGCGATTGAAGAGGCTGTAAGTTGTCAAAAAGAAAAAAAAAGTCAAGCTAAAAAAAAAAAACCCCACTAAAAGTTGCGATATGATGGTTTTACTCTTTAATTTTGCATAGAAGGAATTAGAATCCTTTTTGTTGTTGTTGATATTATTGTCATCCGAAGATGGCAAAGAGGTAATTCCATTATGCTCTTTAGGAAAATGACAATAGCAAGCAATTAATTGGTTGATATGGTATGATTTGGCTCTTAAAATTATTCAAGGCACCCAGAGTGGGAATATCATGTACACACTGTAGAACAAAATAAAATGGAGTCACCTCTGTCAGACACAAAATGGAAATCGTCAATGCAGGTGCATTAAAGAGACTTAACCTAACCTTGTAGGAGTTACAGCTCTCTTGAGAAGTCTTCAGAGGGACACCAGCCAGTTCCCAAAAGTCAGGACTGTTCATGCCTTCTCTGGATTTTCTTATTCCCCTCACTCACGATGGAGTTCCAGACAAGTTGCTTCCAAATATGCCATTTTGACATATTGATTATTTTGAATTAAAGTTACTTAAAAGAACAGTTGGTGCAAGAATAGTCTGACCCACATTTGTCCCTCTAGAAGCAGGGAAAAAATCGCTATGTGAAAGATAATCTTCCTGCACCTGGAAAATAGAAGATACTCTCTTGCTAGAGGTTGGGAATTCAGGGCTGAGAAGGCTGTGTATGCAAACTTGGTGTCTTCTTCATTAATTTGCTACCCCCATCATCACCTCTTAGTCATTTCTTCACAAATAATTGTTTTGTTGTTTAAAAAGTATGAAAGCTGGCTGCTTTGGTTCCTTCTTTGAATCTCATGTTTCAATAAGCTTTTGTACGTATGAAATTAAATTTGTTTTTCTCCTGTTAATCTGTCTATGCCAATTATCAGGACAGCCAAAAACCTCAAAGGGGAAAAAGGGAAACATTTTCTTTCCCTACATTCTGCCATGCCAAATAAGAAAGAAGGCCACTAGGCAACCAATCAGCTGAAAAAGTCAAATAATTTGAGCATTTACCATAAAAATCCATTAGTGGGTGAGCAACAGAAAAGACATTGTCGTTCCCCGCCGCCCCCCACCCCTCCCACCCATACCCATAGCCTTGGGTTCCCCAGCTTCCAGGTCGATTGGCTTGCAATAAACTTCTCTTTCCATTTCGTTTTACTCAGTATGCTGAGGTGGGTTTTTGACCTCCAAAGAGCCATATGCCACAAAGTCACCTTTAAACAGAAGATTGTCATGTCCGTTGTCCAGGTAGTGCTTATCATTTAAAAAATAATTATTTCTTCCCTATTGCTTATAATGACTACTTTAAAGCTCAAAAGTGAAATCTATTTCCTCACCTCAATTTTCTCTCTTCCACCAGGTTTGCACGCACTGTGGGGCTTCTGATGACTGCTGGGCTGCTTGCATTGATCTTCTCTTTCCCTGAGGGAGGAAAAAAATAGCCTTGAAATTTTTCCTTTGGGGAAAAATATAACACCTTTTACAAGATAACCAGGTTCTCTCTTCTTCCTTCTGATTCGGGTTATTTGTGTTCTTAAACAGTCTTGTGCTGGCTTAACAGGCATTTATATATCCATTCATACATTTATACACTTAAATATTTATTCATTCATGGACTCTTTCAAGGCTTCTAATGTTCCAGGCATTGTGCAAGGTGTTGGAGATTATGCAAAGAATATAGCAGATGCTGCACTTAGCTTCATGGATTTTAGGTTTAGCAGGTTTCATTACATTGGGGAGAAAATTGTATTTACTATTTATTGTATAGTTGGTTGTTCTCATTTTCATATAAAACGATTAAGAATACTTTCACAAAGAAGATAGTGGGATAAGGAGTTTACCTTTTGATTCACTAATCTTGACAATAATCTACTAATACTAATTATTTTGTTCAGTTCTCCCGCTATGCAATGGATTTTTAGAAATATTAGAGCAATTTGGAAAGCTGGAAAAAATAAGTCATGGTATATTCAGATTTTCAAAAGTTATGTAGAAGGCTAGAAAGTAATATAGCATATTGATTTCTCAGTCAGGTCACCTGATTAGTGAAGAGAACTTCAATTGATTTGTTATGTGTGTTCTTTCAGACCTGAATATGACCTTGATGATTTTTCAGCTTTGGTGTAAAGTTAACTTTTGTTAACTTAAATATACGATTATGCCTCCCAGTGTATGACCTCCAAATACCCTTGAATTTTGTGCACCAGGCCAGAGCCACAAAGGGTGCTCTGGTCTTGGTGGCAGCCCCCACTTGCCATGTATAAGGTTCGGTGAGCAGCACATAACTTAAGGCTATGGTTTTACTGAACACAAAATTTTCTCTGGGACTCTGGACTGTGGACCAGAGGAAGGTTCCACTGCCAAGAGAGTGAAGGGCAAAAGGAGACCAATACTTTTTTGACCTCTCATGTTAAAGCAGCTCACCCTGTTATATTGCTTTCTTGCCACTGCATCAAAGCAGGAAAGCTTGAAAGTCTCAGTGAAGCAGGAGGATTCTGTTTTTCCAGCGACAAGGGAAACTTTAATTAAAATTGGCTTTATTTTGGAATGTTTTGCTTTGCATTTTAACCAAAAAGAAGTGAAGGAGGCAGAGAGCAATGTAGAGAAGCTGATCATCTCCCTAATGGCCAGAAGATCAATTAATTTACAATGAGAAACAAACAAAACAACCGTTGCATTACAGATTTGCAAAATATTCATTGTCTATGGACTTTGGATATGAACCATCATCAGCCTAATATCCAATGCAGAGATCTGACAGTTCCAACCCTGAATTTGAGGACCAGTTGATAAATTAAAAATCATTTTAAAATTTAATATTAAAATTGATAATTGCTCTGTGGGAAATAGATTTTTCTGAACTTATACTCCTTTCCTGCAGTGCTGAGCAAAGGCAAAGCAATAAACTGTCCATTTGTCACAATGATATATAGACAATCTCGCTTTCACTCTTGTTCCACAGTACTCATACATTTCAATTAAGGAGAGTAAGTGCTTCCATTTGTAACATGTATTCATATTGTCTTATATAGTTTCTTAGGGCTTAACAAATGCTCTTTGGGAATAGGAAAAAGTCCTCCAACATACCCCATAAAAATGTTGGGGTGTATTGCCCATCTCTTCACAGAACATGGCAGGGGTCTAAAGAAGAAGGTGGTTATCATGAATTCCTTAGAGATATGGCATAAGAAGCAGTGTCTGGGGATAACCACTAATCTTCGAACTTGAAGGAATGACCAACTCATGTTAGTCCTACCGAATTCTCCTCTGCAAGGCTGATATTAGTTTATACTTGAAGTTTCAGCATAGTTATCACTTGAGGTACATTAGATAGCTCCTCTATTTTTTTCATTTATTTATTTTTGCCATGTGACTTTGCAGAATGGTAAAGGAAAAATATTTGTGACCCTTGTGAAAGACGGGAAGGCAGACTTTATTAAGGGAAACTATTATGGAAGGTGTAGGGACTACAGTGTAGATTTGCAGCAGGGGAGAAAGGATGGGTGTGATTCCAAATAGAACAAGGAAAGATGGGAATTTGTAGCCAAAGAGCAGAGGGGGAGGCGAGTGGGTAGAAAATGACTGGGAAGAAGTAACAGGGCAAGGGTAGATTCCGACTAAATCAACCAACAGAATTCTTGATGAAGCCAGGCCAAGGTGAGAAAACATCATTGAGGGATAATAGAAGATGAGGAACCCAGTTCATATCAAGAGTCAGATATTGAGAATGAGGGATTGTGGCTAAACTGGCTTGGTAGAATTATTGCTAAATAATTGGACAATACAGAGATGAATACAGAAGCATCCAAGTTAAGGCCTAGTTGAGAAGACATTAGAGGAGCCCGACTAAAGTGCCGTCAAGGAGAAACTCTTTGTCAAGAGAAACAGAGTAGGTGGGGTATATTTCCCATCTCATGCTAGGCTTGGTCACACCACTTGCTTTAAGCCATTGACGTATTAGAATTATGATACCAACAAACAGTAGGTGAGCAAATCCTAAGTATTTTCTTCTTACTTTCTTAGAAGTACTTTTCTTAATACTTCTTACTAAGTACTTTCATCTTACTCTGGGCCCCAGAATAAGACACACAGAGCAGAGATGCTCCTGACAGGAAGCTTGGTCTAGCAACCCAAAGCCTGAAACAGAATAATAACCTTAGACAACTTGCAGATCTGTGAGTGAGAATAAAATGTTTATTATTGAAAGCCTCTAGGATCTGGGGGTAGATTATTATGCAGCATTAATTGCTTCCATAGTTGCCTAACACATCATTCCCTAAGGAAAACCTCTCATGGACTCAAGACTATGACTCATTACTAGCATTTATCACAGCTATAATGAATCTTGTTCACCGTCCTACTTTAGCACATGGCATAGTGTATATTCCTGATAACTGTGTGTTCAAGAATAAATGGAAGACTCTCAGGTTCTCTCTGTTTCATACCATGCCCAACTGCCTTTCCCTACAGATAAGATTATTAGTAAGCTGTCTTGAAAATATGTGACTTTGTTTCCAGCTGTGTTTGTCCTTAAGTATTTACAGTCTTGGGCAGGGCATAACACAGATTAACAAGTACCATGAGAAAGAACTATTTGGAGAGTAAAAACTTTGCGAACTGACTTCAGGTGGACAATGATGTTATTAGGGAATAGAGGGTATAGAAATGTCTCAGTAAACTTCCTGGGGAAGAAATGCTAGCATACTTTTAGACATGTTGATAACAAATTTTGAAGACAATAGTAATAGCCAGGCACTTGCATTAAGTACTTTACTGTATTCTCTCCCTTGAGACAAGTATTACCATTGTCCTTATTTTACAAAGGCAGAAACATCAAGTAACTTTCTTGAGTTCATGGACCTGGTAAGTGGTAGAGATGGGGCTATATCCAGGCCTGCTTGACGACAATATCGACTTGTAAGAACAACCAAAAAGTGCCATTAGTATAACCAGCGAGTCCTGAGCCCCTGATGTTTCCCCAGATCCTTGATATTTATTTACCTTGTTTAGTTCATTATCTCCTATCTTCCTCCTTTTTCCCTGAAACAAATCCATTCATAATGTCAGTTGTGGGCTGAGAGAGATGTGTTCTTGCTCTGTGCTGGAAAGAGAAGAGAATATGCAGGAAGGGGGCCACTAATTAGCCAGTTCCAACCCTTCACTAGGCTGGCATGGTTTCTTTATTTTTAAGGCTTCAAGGCAGGGGCAAAGCTGGGCAAAGATCAATGAGGAAGGCATAGAGGTGATCCTTTTAATGATACATTCGCTAATGAAATGGCACTCCATGTGTTCACTTATTAGTGACTTAGCTCAAACAGCCATGTCCTACTGTCAACTTGCCATGGACGACCCAGCGTGACCTCAGAATTGTCATTGCTACCTGAAAAAGAGCAAATGTAGCAGAAAATACAGAAGCAGCAGCATAATTTGGACTAGAAAGATGAACAACAACAGGAAAAGCTCCTGAATCTCTCTCTGTAGTTCTACTTTGCTGTGAAATAATGCCAGAAGTGTAACTATTTGAAGAACAGGCTAACCTTGCAGTATGGGGGTTTGCATCTGATTTGTAAACAATAGGATGGCTTGATTGAATGTTTTCAGAGGCTGGATGACAGTGTTGGCACTGGAGGAGTGACTAACGCAACTCCATTCTCAACTAATTATATAGTGTGCATCTTCCTTGTATTTTCCGGGGCACTGTGGTTTTTAACTTCATGTTCAAAAAATGATTTATGGGGAAAATACTTCTGTACAGACCTTGCTTGACAATAAGGGAATTATGAATGATATATGAATGTGAAAGTCTATGATACTTCCTATTTATATAGCCTCATTTACTCAAATAACTCAATACTCTTTACATCAGTTATCAAATTAAACCTTTTAATATTCCTCTGTCAAATGGGAACTATGTATTTACTCTTCATTTTATATGTGGGCAGACAGGACTGTGATTTTTTAAACTGTCTTTCATGGAGTATGAGCCAGATCTCACATTCATGATCTATGTCTCTGGTTAGAGGCTACTGACTAAATGGTACACAAATAAAATGCCCCCCTTTTGTGCCTCAACATACTTTCATGAACAATTTGTGATTCCTAAGCATTTGATACTTTCTTTGTGCAAAGCTAAACAAATCATAGTTTTCATCCACTTGTTTCCCAGTTCCGATTGCAAAGCTAGATTTTCCAAGGTGAAATAAGTTCCTAGGAATCTTATAGCATGAAATATAATGGTTTTCATTCTCACTGGTGAATAACTCCTATCTGTTAGTAAGGAAATTATGAAGAGAGCAATGTGTCTGAACCTGAACCAACAGTTTGAATCAGAAAAGCATTCCAGATGTCAGAAGGCATATGGTTGACATGTGCTGGAGATCGGATCCCTTTCTCATGTTGGTCTTAGAGTCCTTCTTTATAACTCTCCGGGTCCCTCTGTCCTTCCACCCCCACCCTACCAGTTTCTCACTGTGTTTCCTATGATTTCCGAGTAGTCGGCTCATTTCTCTCAGACTCCAAAATAGCTCAATTTACCACCAGCTTCTGTACCCTTCCTGCCTTTGGCTATCTAGTCACGAAGCCAAGCAGTAATGAAAATGGGTTTCATTAAACAGGAATCCTCCTTATTTCTCAAACCACTATGCTAATAATCTCCCTTCTCAATATAAAGGCTTAAACACATACCAATATAACTAGTTTTTTTTTTTTCAGCTATTTTTTTTTTCTAAAGAAGATTATTCCCTGGGAGTAAAAATATCCCTCTTCAAAATCCAGGACTTTGTTTTTAGGAATGAAGATCTAATGTATACAGAACTCTTTTTTGCTCCAAAAGCGACTGGGGCCTGAAACTCCCACCTTTTTAGTCATTTAGTTTTAAAATGACCATAGAAGAGTTATGAAGAGCTAAAATATTTCCTTACTAAAGCATGAATTTTGCAGACCCTTATGAATAAATAAAAATGAGTATTAGAACACAGATATAGTTATTTTATAGGCAGATGACTATGGATAATAGAAATGTAACTTTTTTTCCCCTGCAACAGGACATGTGTGGTATAAAACTAAATGAATAGCAAGTCCCCAGAAAATTGGGTGGGCACTGTATTTTTTTTAAGGAAAGCCATCCACATCGTAGAGTGTTCCCCTTCCCTCTTGACAGGCTGCTGTTGCAGATCCCGTCTTGGTTGGGGTTGAAGTTCTTCAGCCTCTGCACTTTCTATCAAATGCCTGTAATTTCTTGTTGAGCATCTAAATTCCTATTTATCTGGAGGCCTGTTTTGAAGTCATCCTCCTTGGCAGTTATCCTGACACTCTGCATCTCAGCCTCTGTCTCCCTTTTTCTCTCTTTCCCCTGTCGTGAAGTTTGTGATCATCAGCAAGAAGTCAATTTGGAGTCTCTCTCTCTCTCTCTCTCTCTCTTTCTCTCTCTCTCTCTCTCTCTCTCTGGAGCTTTTAGAGCTCTTTGCAAATACAAGGAGCGTGACCCTGGAAATTTCTTTTCCCCCAGAAAAGGAAAAAGCTCCACTTGTCAATCAGTTACCCTGAGCATAAGTTCTCACAAAGGGACTCAGAGCAGCCCTTGTCTAAATCCATCAAGGTGGAAGGGGATGGGGGAGGGGGGTCATGTTGCTAAATAACTGTGATCGGCTTTAAAGTCTAGCTTCGGGGTTATTACTTACATTGCCTTTCATACTACTCAAACACAGCACAGATGCACGCATACAAAAAAGAACACCAAATCCTTTGTTCCTGGACAAGTTTGAGGAGCAAAGCACTTCGAGTAATGGAATTTCTGGTTAATTGAATGTTAACCTATTTATGGACAGAGCTTACCTAGGGCGGGCGTTGGGCTGAAGAGCTCAGAAAGATAAATGCCTCTTTCAGACCTGCACAATTTAACAATTCAGCCTATACTCCTTTGTGTCTTTCTTCTGGTTATTCTATTTATTTTATTTTACAGTGAGCTGTCCATATGTTTCTCTTACTCTGGAAGTGATAGGTAATTATAGACTGGAATTATTTTTCTCCATTTTTGAAAAACCTGTGAAATATTTCAGGTTGTAGAAGTTCGTTAATTATTAGCTGAGGTGAATTGATTTTGCCTCTCTGTTTATAGATATATTGCTTTACCAATAATAAATGCCTACTATGTATGTCAATGCTTTACGTACAAAAAAAAAGACCTGAAAACATGACACTATAGGGTACTTCGATGTCTTTCATAAAAGTTAAAAGCAAAACTTTTAAAAAACTTAATGTGTTCATAAAATGGTGCTTAATATATATACATACACACATAGGTATATGCACACAACATTTGTTTTAAATAAATTCTACCAAGTATGTGAAAAGATAGAAGTGGGTCACAGAACAACGAGGCAACTTCAAAATGCTGTATATATGATTAAAAAAGACTAAAAATGATTTAATAACAAGCTTTTACTCAATACCTCCTAGCTATACAGATTCTCTGCGGGTATAAAAATTAGGAAGCCAAATATTGAGTCCCACTTACTTTTATGCACTATTCTAGATCCATAGGGTACGACAAAATAAGTCCTTGCTCCTTGCTCCCACAGAGGCAGAAGGGACAGTCCACCAATTAATTACAATAAGTAAATTATATAGTGAACAGAAGGACAGAAATGCATGAGACAAAGAAAAACAGATCAGGGTAAGTGACAGTGGCTAGGTAGCAAGTGTGACCTTAGGCTTCATTGAGAAGATAATATATAAGCTAAGACATTCAAAAGGGTGAGGGAATTAGCAAGCAGATACCTGGGGAAGGGCATTCCAGGTGAAGGGAATGGGTAGTACTAGCAAAGGGTGGGAGCATTCTGGCTTGTTGAGGTCAGGAAGCAGGCCTGGCGTGTGGCAGGAATGATGTTGGGACCAGATGGCACAAGATCTCTAAAGGCACTGCGAAGACAAGCTGAGTAAAGTGAAGCTGCATGACTCAGTTCTGAGCAGAGAAGTGATATGATCTGTACACATTTTGGAAGGCTCACCCTCCCTGCTGTGCTGAGGGAAGCCTGTGGAGGCTCCTACAGAATAGAGGTGAGGCCTGATTAGCTGTCTGACTCCCCTGTGAGAATGCAAGCTCCCTTGGGGAAGATTCATCCTGGCCAGGGTACCCTTCCTAACACAAGTTTTGCCACCAAGCACGTGCTTATGTGTATTTTGAATGAAGAGATAAACAACTTAGTATATCTCAGAAAACCACTAATGTCTCCCCCCAAAAGATTAAGATGTATATAAAAGTACATCTTTTTAAAAAAAGTATAGCTTTTTTAAGAAGCTATAAAAAGTAGAGGAAGGTGAAATCATTTGTAACTCATAAGGTCTGGCAGCGGCAATGTTTTAATAAGACCATAAGGACTGGTGGTGATATCAAGAGTAGTAGTCAAAAAAACAGTAGTTAGCGTTTACTGAGGATCTACCATGTTCCAGGCTGCATGCTAAATGCTTTACAGGTCTCAGCAACAGCAAACCCCAGAGAAGGAAATTGTCAGCATAGAACATAAAAAAGTACAAGCTCTGGCTGGTTGCTCAGTGGATAAGGCACCAGCATGTGAACCCAAAGGTCACTGGTTCAATTCCCCAGTCAGGGCACATAACCAGGTTGCAAGCCAGGTCTCCAGCCAGGTCTGTAGCTGGAGAGGGAGGTGAAAGGCAACCATACACTGTTGTGTCTTTCTCTTTCTTCCTCCTTCCCTCCTTGCCCTTCTCTCTAAAAATAATGAATAAAAAAAAAAATCTTAAAAAAAAAAAAAAGGCACAACATTCAGGGTTGGAGTTGGAGGTGGTTGCTTTGTAGAAAATCTGATGCAGCATACGCAATGAGAAATAAAGTTGGAAAGGTAAGCTGAGGCTAGGTTATGGGAGACCTTAAATTCATACACCATCCATATGTTTGGAATATTATTGAGATTTGTGAGGCTTATTTGTTTATTCAACAGGGGAGTGGTAGGTTTAAAGCTGGGTTTGAGGAAGATGAGCATAACTCTTAGATTACCTTTGGGTCATTTAGCTATAGAAGAAAACTAGATTGTTTCTAAGATCAGAATTACAGTTTTATCATTTGGAAGCACTGATGAGACAAAAACAAACAAACAAAAAACAGAATAATGACACACCCTACTATTTGTATGAGCCTGTGCAGTTTACAAAGCCCTCATGAGTGCATTGTTCTACTTGATCTTTGCAGCAATCCTGCTAGGTGGCATTGTTATCACATTTTACAAATTGAAATGATTTATGCAAAAGCACAGTCTGGCCTGGAGTAGATACTCAAGGAATGTTAGCTGAAGTGGAAAAATAAGAAGACACAGGCTTAAAAAGCCTCGGCATATTGCCCAAGGTCATATAGCTGAAAATACATGACAGAGCCACAAGTTAAAGCCAGTTTGTCTGAGCATGAGTCTTACTTCTCTTTGTTCATACCCTGCCTACTTCCCTGCCGCCCACCACAAAGCTTCAGAACATTGTGGAAAATGATAGGCGAAGAAATTAAGCTTAATACCTAGGTAGCTAATTTAATGCAAACTCCTAATATGGCAGATATTGTTTGGTATTTAATACAAACTTTTATTTTAGGGGTTTCTGACATATACATATATATTTTGTATATGATTTCCTATGTTGCTATATATTGGCATGCATGTATGAGTGTATGTATATATTATTATTATTATTATTATTTTAGTTTGCTATGGCTGTCATAACAAAAGTCACAGACTAGGTGGCTTAAACATCAGACATTTATTTTCTCAAAGTTCTGGAGGTGAGAAGCCTGAGACTAAGGTGTTGGCAGGTTTAGTTTCTACTGAGGCCTCTTTCCCTGGCTTGTGAATGGCCACCTTCTCTTTGGGCCCTCACAGGGTCTTCCCTCTGTGTACATGCCAATCCCTAGTGTCGGTATGTGTCCATGTTTCCTTTTCTTATAAGGAACCCTGTCAGATTGGATTAGGGCCCACCCCTAATGGCCTCATTTTAATCATGTTAAAGGTCCTATTTTCAAATACAGTCCCATCCTGCCTGACATATTGGAGGTTCCAGTTTTAAGCTATGAATTTTGAGGGAAGCTAATTTAGCTCACACAATGTGAGCTATATATATACTCACTCACACACAGGCCTTTAAGAAATAGGTTGTCCTTCTAATCTTTTCCTTCAAATTTCCAAAATGTAGTATTGTCCATTAAACGTTTCCTGGGAAATGCTAAGGCCCTGTTATAATGACATAGGCAGGGTGCAGGGTGGTGTATCAGTGGCCATGACATGGGCTTTGGATCCCTATAACCTTGGTCTTAACCCCAATTCCACTGCCATTTCCCACCTGTGTGGCCATGGTCTAGTCACTTGATTTCAGTTTCTACATTTATAAATTGGAGATGAGAGGGCTTTCTTAGCAGGTTAGGGTAAAGATGAAAATAATTAAAATAATCCATGTGAACGTGTGTAGCACAGGACCTGTCCCTTCATAGGAGTTCAGTAGTTATTAGCTCCTTTTTCCTCTTGGGGAGTTCATGGAGCCATGCTCCCTTGGGTAGAGGCAGACATGCACACAGATAATTCCACTAGAATTATCTAGTGCCACAAGGGCTATACATTGCAAAACATTATGTTTCCTTGAATGTTTTTGGTATTAACTTTACTAGGATATTTCTGTAGTGAATAGGCACCTAGTTTACAATTCTATAGAAAGATCACTAACTAAGCTAAATTAAAAAAAAAAATTAAATGGTATGTTATGCTCAAACTATCAAGGTAAAGAAAAATTCAGTAATCACAAATCCAGGCACTTTATTCCACTGCAAGCAGAAGCCTCTCAAATGCCCCTCAATAACCAACCCCATTCCTAGCATTCACACTCTTGTTTAATCTCTGGCCCCTTGAACATGGGCTCACTTAGTGATTCCCTTCTAATGAAGGGAATATGACAAAAGGAGAGGGATGGCACTTCTGAGACTGAGTTACAGAAAGACTTTTGTAACTCAGGGCTTTTGTCTTGACTACTCTCAGGTGCATTGCTTCCCTTACCTCCATTCACCTCTTTCTTTCTGTCCCTTTCTGTTATCACTAGATGTCATGTCCAGGAAAAAACAAGGCAGTCTGTGGAGAGGCTTGTGATGAGAGACCATGTGAATAAGTTGATATGGAATTGGATCTTCTCAGTGCTACCAACAGCCTCATGAGCAGGCTTGGAAGAGGTTTGCTAGCACCAGTTGAATCTCTTCTCTCTCTCTCTCTCTCTCTCTTTTAATGTTTTAAAGATCTTATTTATGGCCTTTTTTTTTTTTTTTTTTAAGAGAGAGAGAGATTGGGGAAGGTAGGAAGACAGAAAAAGAACACCAATGTATGTGAGCTAAATCAGTTGCCCCCAACTGGGGATCTGTACCACAACCCAGACATGTGCCTTGACTGGGAATCAAACCAGCGACCTTTTGGTTCGCAGTCCAGCAGTCAGTCCACTGAGCCACAACTGTTGAATTTTGGCATAACTGCAGCTCAGCCAACATCTTGACTGAAACTTGAGCCAGAGGCACTCAATCAAACTGCACCCAGATTCCTGACCCACAAAATCTCTGAGATAATATATGTTTGTTATTTTAAGCTGTGAAGTTTTGAGGTAATTTGTCACACAGAATGCATTGGTACTCTGCCCATCTTGGAATCACTATGTGTTTTTCTAAGCACAGGAATATTTGCACTTCATTCAACTACGGTATTTTAATAATGTAATGGCGATATATGTTTTATTTCTTTGTAGGGTCTTTGAACTCATGTATTATATATATACACCGTTTAAAAAACAAAGAAGAGGAAATCTAATCAGAGGATGACTTTATTTTGACTTTTTTTCCCTTAGTAGAATCGATGGGTGTAATATTGTTAGACTTAATAAAATGAAAAAAAGCAAAGGCATTTTATTTTTGCCTGCTAGTGAAACAGTCAGGCAGGACATGGCATGGCATTGCTGAAAAATACTCTGAGCACCACAGTAATAAATCCCAGCACAATTTAAGATCCAGGCTCACAAATAAGATCACAGAACTCTAGCTGCTCAGAAGGGGGTTGGAAAAAAGCATAATAATGGGATCACAAGAAAAGGAGGATCTGTATAACTGAAATCAAACATTTAATGTTTTATTTTATTACATAAAACTGCAAATAGGTTTATCATCCAGTATTTTTTCCAAAGATAGGGTGCAAATTATATCATTAGCATTAACCAGTTGAATGTATAGAGTGTTTTCACATCTGTTTTTCATTGATTTCATATCTATTCTATGCTGCTTCATAGTTCAGTCATGAAATAGTTCAGATTAAATGTTTTTTGCCCCATTTTACAGATGAAAAACAGAGATTTGATTTTATCATCTTGCAGCTACAGATGAATGAAACTACCTTTCATTGCAATAATTTGGAAATATTAGTTCATATCTCATAAAACAGGTCTACCCCCACCCCCTTATTCATCCCCCAACCTATCTATTTTCTGTACTTATCCAAAGGACAGCTATCTGATAACTTCAACCCTCCGAAAAGCAGCCATGACCCAGGAACTAAGGCAAAAGATTCTCATCATTGGTTAAAATAATTGCCCAAAACACTAAATTGTAGGCTCTGGACTGTTAACATTTATTTTAAACACAATGCTAACAAGTTTAGTTTTATTCATTTTCTTATTTACTGGACCAGAGTGGATTGAGGAAGAATAGTAGTGGGAAGCTGAGATATTGACAGGATTATCTGACATCAAGGAGGGACAAAGAAGAAACTAAAAAGCAACCATGGAACCAGAAAAAGGAGTTTCTGGACTCTTAAGATAGTAATAAACATTGTGATAAAAAGCAATGTGTAAAACATTGTTTTACAGTGCTTTCGTAAGTGATGGTCTTAATTACCACCCCCAATTCGTTAAAATGTCAAAATAAGTTGAACACAGCTAAGGAGACAAACTAATTGTTGCTGATGTATTTTGAGTATTTATTTTATAGCAAGAATGGTGCTGGGTGCTGTATGTACATTGCCTCTAACCTGAGGTTTTGAAGAGAGAAAAATGAAACTTCAGAGTTTAAGCCACTTCCTTAACGTCATACAGATGCTAATAAGTATATGAGCCAGAACCCAAATTCAGATTTCTACTCTGTGTGCTGTTCCATACTACCTAAAAGATGTCTATTGAAACTTATATGTATATATAAATTTAGTACCTAAGTGTACAGTTTGCTAATCTGGAAACCCAGTCAATCATATGTTACCTATTATACTTCCTAAAGTATCAGGTAAACTTTGTGTATTCTTTAGTGGGGAAAGGAATATATTTTATATTTGACGTGAACAGGATTTTTTAAAAATTAAAATTATACAACAGCAAAACAGCCAGTTTTGCTAGAGAGTAAGGTTCCCATCTCTGAGAATAAATATTGTAGCTGTCACTAATATTTTCCAGGGATGCTGGAGGCCTTATGTCTGTGCAGGCAAGAAAGTGGATATCACTAAGAACTTGCCTCATTTCTAAGAATCTGTGTCTTGAAAATCCTTTTACATCCTAATATGCAATGTTTCTAACAATTTATAAGTGGTGAAAAAAGACTTGCTATGAGACAAATTATCACTCTTTAGAGTGCAAAAATAGTCTTCTTGGCTGTTGCCTTTTACTGAGCAATTTTTTGTGTCTTTAATTCTTTGGTGCCAAATGGATCACTGCATGTTCAATGCTTAATTACTGAATCTTCATCATACCCAAATACTCCTGCTTAATATTTATTAAAAGACTTACTTTCAGCGAGACAAACCTCATCTACCATCTGAAATCTAATTTTTGTAACATTTGGTAGATAGTAGTTATAAACTAATAATATACAGTGCTGTTTGAAATAATTATTCCTTATGTTATACTATGAAATTAACTTTTCCTTTTGATTTTTAATACATTTCTCTTGTTCTATTCAAAGAACAGTAGGGTGCCCTCCTAGTGATAATTTTGACCAGTCACTTTAAATTGCTATTCAAAATGAACTGAGTAGTGTTTCACATGAACATTTCTATTAAATTTCCCATGATGTTACTTATGATTAAAACATAACTACTGTTGTAAAATAAAAAAGCTGAAAGAATATATAATCAAATATTTTATATCTTACTCAAGACATGAAATAAACTTAAATCAGCTTATGTGAGTAAAGATAAACACTTGTAAGAGTAGTTTCATTGATTAATACATTTGGTCATTCATTCCAGGACTGGCTTATCTATTAGGCTCAATAAACACAGTGGGTGGGATCCACAATACTCTTAAGGGCACATGAACTTCTTTTATTTTAAAATCAAAGTTCATTATATATTTTAACATACTGTATAAGATTCATTTTAACATCCATATTAGATATTTATCTTTATACTGGTACAGTTATAAAATATAACTTGAAAGACTTTTTAATGCCGGAAGTGGCTCATGTCAGGTTGCTTGGTCTTGAATGTGGGACCAGCAAATGTTGATAGGGAGGAGGCCTCTATCAGTTGGTAAGCAAAGAAGAACTTGCATGGAGCCTTGAGGAGATTCGCCATGTTTTGTTGTAGCTGCCCCAGGCTAATGACAGCTTTACCACTGGGGGTGGGATGGGGGTGTGTGGCTAGAGTGTTGGAGCAGCAGCAAACTTACAGCAAAGGCAGTCTTACTTACTCTTTAGAGCAAAGGAGGCTGTATACACCTTAGAACAAAGAGGCAGTGTACCCACAGGCAACACCTGTCTGCTCAGAGTTGCTCCATTGGTTGCCCTTGGGGGTTCAGCATTGGGAGGCTCTGGAATAAGATTAACTCCCAGGCTAATTATCTGGCTGACTTCAGTGGAAGGTCCAGATGAATATAGAAAGTGACTGGGGACTTCTCCCCCAACCCTGACAGCTCACCAATGGAAAAGTGCCTGGCTCTCATGAAGATACAATAGAGCCTATATTCCCTCATTCTAACAAGCTTTACTGAGCTCCCTACTATTTGTCAGGGACTGTGCTGGAGCTGACATATGTGTGGGGTTTCAGGGGGACTGGACTGAAACAGTAGTTGGATAAAATGTAGCTTTTGTCCTCAAGGAACCCATGAACTTCTAAGGAATGGAGGAAATATGTGAACCAACTGTTACAATGCAACAGGGTAAATAATATTCTAGATACAGACAAGATGCATGTGAAGTATTGAGCAGGAAGTGACCAGCTCTGCCTGGTAGCAGTGGTGGAAGGCAGGACTCATATTGCAGATGATAGTCACATGAACTCTTGAGAAATGAGATGGATTAATAAGGAACTAATGACAGGGGCTATGTTCTTGGCAAAGAGATGGCATAAGCAAAGCCCTTGGGATGTAATAGGCTTTGCTATTTTTTAGAAACTGCAGAATTCACAGACTATATGTGGTACCTTGTGGGTAGGAAGGTTCCAGAACAGGAAAAGAACCCAGGCACCATCATTGCTATGCCAATGAGTTTGCATTTCATGCTTTAGGATAAAGGCAACATTTCCCACCATTGGCATTGAACACTTACCATCTGGCTCTCACTTAGAGTACCATCTTCCAAGATGCTCTACCGATATGCTCTACCACCAACCTTTCATATGGATTTACTTTGTTACTTCTGCTCTTCTGCACATGGTCTCCCTTTATCTGAACCGTATGCAGTTTTTCTCTCAAAACAGCCACCTTGGCTCCAGGGAGCACACTCACAAACTCATGGCAGTTCAAGGCTGAGAAAGAACCTCTGGGATTTCAAGTCCTTAAACTTCATTTTACTGATAAGACTGAAGCCCAGCGAGATCAAATAATTTGTGCCATTTCCATAGTCAGTGAGAAAGTGAAGCAAAATGGAACTTAATTTTTCTGACTTGTGGTGGGAAGAGTTCTGTAGCCATTGTCTTCAAAATTTATTTGGTGATTAATCATGTGCTGTCTTGACATAGCTGATGTTGTCTTCAACTATTTAAATTTTACTGTTTGATAGCATGTGTTTATAGCATGAGACATCCTCCCAACCAAATGTTATCACCCTGTGGGCTGGAACTGCCTCTCACAATGATTTCCTATAGGGCCTAAAGCTATGGTTCACCATATCAAGAAGCTCTTAAATAGTTAATCATCAAGAAATAACTTGCCTACATTTTAGAGATTATTTAATCTATGGCAAGATAGAAGACAGCATCTGTCTCAGTTTGAGTTTCCAAGAAGCAGGAACTGTGACATAGATCCTGTGCTCTTGACTTAACAAGGATGCTCTCAAAAGAATCCTGGGAGCAAGTGAGGGTAAAGGAAGGGGAAAGAGCAAGTCTGGCCTTGGCCACCTGATGATCTACTGGGGTTTCAGGAGCATAAATCATTGTGCAGAGTTGTCCAGCCTTGAGCAAGGGGACCGGCCTCTTCAACCTTGTTCAAAACTGATTATTGTCTATGGGCTGTTCCATGGTGATGGTGGTGGGCAGGAGTATAATCTCCTTGTCTGCTCTCTGCTAAAGATAATTCTCTAGAAAGGGTACAGCTGTGAATCACTGGTAGACAGTAAGTACAGCAGCTTGGGATGGATGTACTGACAGTAAAGGAAATAATGGGCAGAGCACCAACAGCATTGATCATTTATTGCCACTTTCATCTGGTGGACAAAACAAAAACAAAAACAATCCCCCACCACCACCCCATAAATAAGTACATAGAACAACCCAAGAAAGCAAAACAAAAAACCCAGGGGATAGAACCAAAAATTGATCTTCCCAATCTAAATTCTGGCCTCTTCTATTAGATCATACATTTTCTTAAGTTATTCTCACAGAGCCTTACCTAATCTAATGTCCATATTGACCCTTACTCTAATAAAAAGAAATTTAATGTACAAACAAATTACTCAGTTCTTCTAATGGCATGGTTTGCTGTCTCAGAAAAATGCAGTCACTGCTGAGAATAAAAATGTCCTAGATCTCAGATATGAGATCATTTCCAAGACTTTGAAGAACAAATACTGCAGTTTCTTATTATGTCTCCAAATAACAATGACAGAAAAAACACCAGTCCCCAAAATTAATTCTCCCTCAGCCCCCCTCAAAACAACCAAAAATTTCCCTACAGATAATACAAAAATAAAATAAAATAAAATAAAATAAAATTAAAAAGATACCAAGGCCCATGTAGATGGAGATTTGTCTTAAAGAAACGTCAGTTGGGTGCACAGGCACAGCTCTGGAATTAAAACCAATGTGCCCAACAATGTGGGGTCTGGCTGTGTGTGACAAGCCCTATTTAAAAAAACATTCTTTTACAGTTTTTATTTATTATTTTTAGTGGGAGGGGAAGGGAGAGAGGCAGAGAAGGAGAGAAACATCAATGTATGGTTGCCTTTCACCTGCCTCCAGCTATGGACCTGAATGGAGACCTGGCTTGCAACCTCCTTATAGCCCTGACTGGGAATCAAACCAGAGACCTTTTGGTTCACTGGATGGTGCCTTATCCACTGAGCCACCAGTCAGGGCACAAGCCCTTTTAAGACACCCTCCCTTTGGATCTCAAAAGTAATTTTGCCCATTCTAATCTTAGGTTGAGCCCAGCAGTTAGGATTCCACCAGGCCTCTGCTAATTCAAACGTTCTCATTCCCATCATTCTCGTAAGAGCAAATCCACATTTTACTCAAGCCTTGCAAACCTCACTTTATTTACTTCAGTAAATCTGCATTGCCTCCCACTGAGGGCTTGCCTCTGCATCAAAATTTGGGTTTAGTAACTAAAATGGGTTTTGTGCTTCCAAAAGCTTTGCCCACTGATGCCAGGCATCACGGAGAAATACCTAGGCCCGTGGTGTGATTTCTTTCTCTGCAGTCATCTTGCTGTTCCTGGTTTGATATTATTTTCTTTATTTTCTATACCTCCTTTACTGTGAGATTTAGAATAATTCAGCCTTTTACTAGAAAGATATAGCAGGAGGTTCTTGCAGATAGACTTGAGCACCATGAAGGTAAGCTGGGATCCTGGCCTCTGTGGCGTTATATTCTTTATTGGCCCCCAGCCCAGATACCAGGCAGTCTCTGAGGCTTTGCACAGGATGTTACGAATATCAATTTGGAGACAATAATTAGTAATAATAATTTCTAACAAAAATAAAATAAAAACTTTTATATTGTCTACTTTTCTCTTGAATGGATACCTGCTTCCATTATATTGAAAATATAACAGATTCTTAACACATTTGGCATAGAAGGAAGACCAATTGACTAGTGGGCTTTCAAACTTGTTTCTCTGAGAAAGCATTTGCCAGTTAACCTCTATTAATGCAATTCTTTTACTCTTAGATTGTGTTGAAACTCAAGAGAAATTAAATAAACTATGAAATGCGTACTATTTCCTCAAATCTTCCTTAGCTTTTACTTCACTTTGTATATTTTTAAGTATATTTTATTGATTATGCTGCTGTTACAGTTATCCCAATTTTTTCCCTTTGCCCACTTCCACCCAGTATCCCCCTTCCTCTAGCAATCCCGCATGCCTTAGTTCATGTCCATGGGTCATGTTAGTTCCTTGGCTATACTTTTTTAATATTAAAAAAATTCAAGAATCTCTTAAAGTGATAGATTTACCCAAACTGAGTACTAAATAAGAGTTTTAACTAGAAGGTTATGGAGGAGAGAAAAGTCTTAAGTCTTTCAATTTTCTAGCATGGGAGGTTGAGAGAAAGGAGTGATATAAATGGGAGTGAGGGAAAGTGAACTATTTTTGATGGGAAAATAATATTGTTTTTGAGCATGATATATTTGCAGTGACTTGGGAATCCAAATGGAGATCCCATTTAGAACTCTGAGGTGATGAGAGATAAGACGTGATGGACACTTGGGGAGTCTACCATATTTTGTACCTGTGGATCTCTCCTAAATGTTACAGATTTGTTTGTCCTCATTCATTTGTATTTAAGAGAAAGAATGTGCCGGGCATAGTAGGGGTTACGTAAAAGGTGCTAAGTGAAGGCAGCTGTCCTGTCTGTGGACCATGGCTATGGACCATGGCATGTGGTCAGTACATCCGTTGGGGGAAGGTGGTAGCAGCTGAGTGACTCCTGCAAGTCCCACTCTATAGGCTAATGCTTCTCACAGGTTTGTCCTGATGAGAATTCAGCAGTTAGAAATTGGCCAACTTTCATGTCTGAGACCCATTCAACTAATAACGTGTGATCACTGAGACACTAGGAGCCCCAGGAGATTATGGGTTTTGGCTTCGCTGACCACATGACTGAAGAGGTCACAATTTCTGATAATTTCTTCTTCTAGATGGTAGAGAAAGATGATGGAGGATGGGGAAACTGTTAGTCTGGTCCTAATTCTGAACCTCAAGGGGAAGTTGGTTAATGAATTTGGTTAATGAAGTGGAAGTGACTGAAACCAGGGGTGACGAGTATGCATGCCAGATCATCTTAAATCGATAGCCAACAGTGAGGCGGTTGGGCCTTGGCCTCTGTTCCCTGGCCATCAGTAAGACTGGCATTTCGAAAGGAAAGTAGAACAGAGGCTTAATTCTGCAGCAACATTTTGAAGGGAAAGACAGTTTAAGAGACTGGAAAACATTAAAGAAAAGGATTCTAACTAGGCAGTTCCTCCATGTCCCCTGCTTTATTAAAGTACAATCGGCAAAAGATATTGTAAGATATTTCAAGTGTACAATGTGATGTTTTGACACACATAAAAATTGTGAAATAATATCCTCCAATGGGTTAATTTACATATCCATCACCTCATATATTTACCTTTTTTTTTTTTTTTTACATTTTATTTATTATTTTTCAGAGAGAGGGGAAGGGAGAGAAGCAGAGAGGGAGAGAAACACCAATGTATGGTTGCCTTTCATCTGCCTCCAGTCACAGATCTGGCTGGAGACCTGGCTTGCAACTTGGTTATGTTGCCCTGGCTGGGAATCAAACCAGTGACCTTTGGGTTTGCAGGCCAGCACCTTATCCACTGTGCCACCAGCCAGGGCTTACCTTACTTTTTGATGAGAACATTTAAGTCCTACTTTCTAAGCAAATTTTATTTATACACTGTTATTGAATATAGATACCATGTCACACATTAAATCCTCATGTTAATAAGGTGAAAGTTTGTACCCTTTTACCATCCTTGCCCTATTTCCTCATCCCTAGCCCCTGGCAACCTCACAACTACTTTCCTACTCTCTGTTTCTGTGAGTTTAATTTTTATATATTTAGTTATTTATTTTATATTCTCCATATAAGTAATAGCATGTGATATTTGTCTTTCTCTGTCTGGCTTATTTCACAAGCATAATGCTTGCCAGGTCCATCCATGTTGTTGGAAATGATTTCCTTCTTTCTTATGGCTGAATAATATTTCACTACAGTGTGAGTATATTTTATTTATTATTTTTAGTGGGACGGGAACAGAGAGAGGTAGAGAGGGAGAGAGACATCAATGTATGGTCTCACCTGCCTCCAGCTATAGACCTGGCTGGAGACCTGGCTTGCAACCTAGTTATGTGCCCTGGCTGGGAATCAAACCAGCAACCTTTGGGTTTGCAGGCTGGAACCTTATCTACTACGCCACCAGCCAGGGCAGCATACATTTTAAAAAGTTAAATACAAGTATTATTTTTAAATGCGAAAGCATATAGGCTCAGATCTACAACAACCCCCAAAAGCCTAGAGCTAGAACTTGATTAGAGTTTCTAAAAATTGCAATGAAAACATATTTTTAAAAATTATACTTGAAGGAAGATGATCAAGGACCACAGCTTTGCTAAATTTGTTTCATTTTGTTTTGACTCAATTCTGGTAACGGAAATTAATTTTTCTGGATCTTGACCACATATGCAAGTATCTAATCATCATCTTAAAATTAAAAATATTTTAAAAATATGTAACCATATTTACCTTAAACTTAATGACTTATAATTTAGCAATCATTTAGCCTCATGCTTTTGAAAACTAAGATTCAACTTTCAATATCCATGGTCAACCATTTCAGTAGAAAATTTATGAAGTTTGGCTCATTCCTTCAGGTGTTCCAGTTTCTTTCCTTCCTCTCCTTCTCCCTGTCCTTCATTTTGTGTCCTTGGCTCCCAGAGTTAATGATGGCCCCTCGGATTTTGGGCAGCTGCACCTTGTTAATGGTGAGCCGCAACCTATTTAATTTTTCTTTGGTTCCTCCTGCAGAGAATTCTCCCAGGGTTCTCTCTCTGCTCTGCCAGCTTCCTGCTTCCTGCTGAATCTGCTTGTGCAGATGTTGGAACATGTTACCTGGATGCCTCCCAAACTTCTTGTTCAGCACCTCTTGAAACTGCTCATGTTTATTTGCAAAACAATTTAGGTTCAACCAAAGGAAAAAAAAAAACTACTTTCTGTGGCATATGCAAGAGGACTCTTCATGAGGATGGTGGTTGGATTTCTGCCTTGGAAAGGAAAACTACTTGGGCACTGCTACGAGGCATGAGAGCCAGGGTGTTCCATTTTGCTTTTTTCAAGACCGTCAGGCCCTTTGTGTTGAATTGGTGCCTGCTGTACTCAGAGGCTTGCCTTGCATAAAATGAGGCTGCAGCACCAGAGGACATGTCCTATGCTTTTCCCACTTTTGTGTATTGCCCTCCTCTCGCTCAGGCTCTGCCTGTTCACTTGGCTCCCTGCTTTTCCCCCTGAAATGTTTAATTCATACAGCTCACGACCCGAACCTATATCTACAGCCTCATCACCCTGTGTTCTGGCCTCACTGAATTAGTAGCTGATCACTAAACTTACCAGACTTTGGCATAATTAGTGCTCTTCCCCATCCTCAAATACCCTGTCCCTGCTCCACCGGTAGACTCCCTCTCTATTGCTGCCACGAGGCTGTTCAAAAGTCTCTCCTTTGGGAAGCTTTGCTGAAGCCCTCAGGCAACATTCAAACTGTATTTTGATCTGTCATACTATTTGACACATTTTCTTTAGCTTGTTTACTCATTCATTGCCTTGACAAGTTTTATTAATCACCTACTGGGTGCCAACCAGTCTAAGGCATTGGAGACAAAGTGGCAGATAAGGCAGATATGTTCTCCAATTTTGAAGAAGTGTATAATTCATATATGAGAACATAAAGCAAAGAAGAATATGGAGTTTTAATAATATTTCATTTGCGCACAAACATTTATGCTAAGAACGTAACCCTTGATGGAGGCAGGAACAGTGTACGCCTATGTACATTTTCATGCATAATACCTAACTGGCCAAAGCTCACTGAAGAAATGAATGGCTAAATGTATCGGACACCGACAGTGGCAATTTGAGGACCTCATTAGAACTTAATTTTTGCCAGCTCATCTTAACAGTTTAAGATATCTGTAATACTGTGATAAAAAGTATGAGGGTATGTGGGCATGTATATTCAGAAAGGACTTTAAAAATACACATACATCTAAGCCAAATAATCTTGACAATTTTTTTGAATCTCCTCAAAAATAAAGATGTTTGCCCCACTCTAGACTATAGCCCACAGAACCTGTCTGGGTTTATAGATGTCATCATGCTAAACCTGGATCCTCATTTCATGACTGAAGGACTGACTATCCCCCAGTCCAGCTTTTGGGAGATCTGCTAGTTGAAGGTCTCAGGCATCAGCCATCTCTGTGAAGTGTCCTTGTCTGAAGAAAGCTGTTACACTCAAGGTGCCCCCACTTCTTAGCATCCAATAACTAGTCTATGGAGAGGGGATGTAAAAGCCCAGCCCCTCACCCAACACAGGGCAACTCTGAAAGGACCATATGAGGCCAGATTTCCTCATGTAGTTGGCTCGGGCCTTTATACCTAATATATTAATAGTTGGTTGACTCCCTAGATCTTCCCTATGCCTAGTCCTTCTTCTTCTCTTCCACCCTAGGTGATATTTTAGCAGAATTCCTTAATAAACATTTTGTTCACTAGTCTCTGTCTCAGAGCCAGGTACCCAGAGAAACTAGCAAGCCACAGAGTTTAAGGGAGCCTAATACATTACATTTTTCTTCCTTTCATGAATTCTGAGCACTTCTGAAATGAGAGAAAAGAATGAAAGATATTGGAAACTACAAAGTTTCATATAGAAAAATGTGGCTTATTATTTTGGGCTGTGTTGCCTTATCCTGAATAATAAATTTAGATCCATTACCCTCATAATAGCACTAAATTGGAGAAGACTGACCCCACAGACATAAAACCTGCTCCTATGAATGCACAGGAAGGGGAGGATGGGGTGAGCTACTCATGCCCAGATATTGCACCTTGCATTTTGATTGTAAGTACCTTTAATGGGAAGGAGTGAGGTATTCAGAAAGAGGCCAGGATGGTTACTATGTGGTAGCCAGTCCTCTGACCTGAATACCAGGCTGGAGCTGCCCACTCTTTTCTGTGCCCAGCACAACCATGGAGCCCAGTTTCTGGCTTCTGGAGCAGGAGAGGCCAGAGTTTGGGTGTGGCTGGGAGGCCCTCACTTCAGTGTAGCTGATATGCTTTTGACATTGGCCTTCATGATAGGGATAGGTACATTTAAAAGAAATAGTGGAGGCCCTGGCTGGTGGTGCAGTGGATAAGGCACCGGCCTGCAAACCCAAAGGTCGCTGGTTCAATTCCTAGCCAGGGCACATAACCAGGTTGCAAGCCAGGTCCTTAGCTGGAGGCAGGTGAAAGGCAACCATACATTGATGTTTCTCTCCCTCTCTTCCTTCCCCTCTTCCTGAAAAATAATAAATAAAATCTTTTAAAAAATTATTTAAAAAATAGTGGAATGAGCTACTTCCTCTTTAGAGCGCAAAACCAAGAACAGTTTTTAGTGCTGTAGTCCAAGTTGCCAGAATGAATTCCATTGCTGCTTGTTCTGAGATGGACTGATTCTGTGTTCATTTTGATAGGAACTATTTTCAGTGAAAGAGATCTAACATACATACACATACACATTTTCACATAAGTAAAAATGGCTTATTTATGTACATCTCCATATATAGTGGAAATATATAGAAAAGAAAGACATAAGGAAAAAGACTTCTGTTTTTCCTCTTAAATCTAGATTTATTATAAAAATAATGTTAAAAGGAATTTTAAGAGAAAATAATTGTATTTTTCCAAAATTTTATCACTGAAACATGCTTTGCATTTTCATCATGATTTGTCTGTTAATATTAGCTTTTTGCATAAACATAATTTGGAATACTATTCTCTTTCATTACTTGCTCTTTTTAACAATCACTTTTGGTGTTATATTAATACTATTCCATCTTGTTAATTCACTATAATTTATTTAACTATTCATTTCCTATTGGATATTTAGAATGTTTCTAAACCATAATAGATACATCTACTTTTAAAATTAGAAGATATAAATATAATGGAACAAATACTTTAACAGCTACTCCTATTATTTTTACAAAGGTACAAGCTGTAAGTACATCTGAACTCCTGGAATAATGGAATTTTGAGTTATATTCTGAAAGATGGAAGAGGCCTGGTTACACCTGCTCATCATCACACTTACATCTCCCTGCACTGCGCTTGGTGATGAGAATGTGAACTTCTTCCTGGCAGTCACCATATTGTATAACTGTCTGAAAGGCTTGGTGAGATGTCAAGTGCATAGTAGGCATTCAAGAAATGTTGGTGAAGTGACACAATTTAATTTTTTTTAAAAAGCAGAATTGGACAGACAAACCTGAATGGTCCTGGAGGTGCATTCTCTTCCTCCTTTAGGTATCTTAGCAGAGAGCAGGCTCAGCTTGCTGACTGAAAAGGCCTTTGATTGATATCAGTGGTCCTGTAGGGCAAATCTCTTTGTTCCCAGGGAACTTGGAATGAAGACCTTGAGCTTTGATCCATAGACTCCTCAGCAATGTTTCTGAGACTAGAGTTCCTTTCCTCCCTTTCTTAGAGAAACTAGGTGTTCTTGCTCTGCCTGAGTAACCTATAAACCTGTGCCGCAGTGTGGGGCAAACTTATTCTCGTTTGCTGGGCTCCTGGGAGCAATCCAGCCTGCTGACTGAGGCTGGCCATTCTTTGCTGAAACTATGGCCGTAGTACTTTTAAAATACCTACACCTAGCTATGTTGTGAAGTACTGAAATTCAGGAGGCTGTGTGCACTCTGCTACTTAATCTGTTTCTGAACTTTTCCCAAATAAACCCTATGTTGTGTCTATACTATGTGGCATTAAAGACCCCCTTACAAAGGAAGAAGACAGACATAAGGCCATAAAAGAGAAATAGTTAAGTTTTAGAGATAGATTCAGACAAGACTTAGATATAGGACAAAAAAGAGAAACTAACCAAACTATGAAAGATAGGAGACAAATCATCATAAATAGATACTAAATTAGTATAGTTCAAATTATTAACAATAACAGTGCTTAGAATGTGATGTTCATGCAAAGGTGGACAAAGAGACTTAGGAAACTTAGTAAAGAATCCTGAAACATATGAACACATATATAGCTACCTAATCTATAACAAAGTGTGGTTTAGTAGAGGAAGGACAGTCTTTTCTGTAAAGGTGCAATGAGATATCTATATGGACAAAAAAAGCCTATTTTTTAAAAGATGAATAGATGTAAATGTAAAAGGTAAACTAATAAGGTTTCTAGATGATAACACAAGGGAAGATCACAATTTTGGGAGAGGCAATGATTTCTTAAAGAGGACACCAAATATACTCGTCATAAAAATGGACGATTGCCTGGCTGGTAGCACAGTGGTTAAGGTGCCGGCCTGCGAACCCAAAGGTCGCAGGTTTGATTCCCCAGCCAAGGCACATAACCAGGTTGCAAACCAGGTCTCCAGTCAGGTTTGTGGCTGGAGGCAGGTGAAATACAACCACACATTGATGTCTCTCTCCCTCTCTTCCTCTCTTCCTTCCCCTCTTTCTAAAAATAATGAAATAAAATCTTAAAAAAAAAAAAAATGGACGATTGATAACTTGGATTTCAATAAAATGTAAACATCTTGAATCAAAAACACCATTAAAGGAGTAAAAACACAAGCCACAAAAAATTAATTGGCAATATATGTACTTAACTAGGATTTGTATTCATGCGATATTACAAATTCTTACAGATTCAATTTTTTAAAAAGGTACAGACAACCAAATGAAGGCCTGGGTGAAAACTCAAATAGGCACTCGCAAGAAAGAATATCCAAAAGGTTAGTGAAACTAGACAAAGTTGGGCAATATCATCCGCAAAGTACAAATCAAAACCACAATGAGATACCACTGCCTACCACAACTGCTACAGTAAAAACAGGCTGACAATAGCAAGTGATGACAAGGATAAGGTACAATATTGAACAGTCATATTTTTCATGGAGGCGCAAATTGGTAATTTACAAGGTAGGAAAACTCTTTGGCAACATATATTGAAACTAAGTATATACCTATTTCATGACTCAAAAATTCTATTCCTAGTTAAATGCTCCAAGATTGTACTATATCATATAGTATTTGTACTATAATGTACTATACTGTTCACAGAAACTCTATAAATCATCATCATCATTATCAAAGCAATAAGTAACTCAAAAGTCCATTGAAAATTGAATGGATAAATATAATATATTAATATAATTGAATGCTACATAATAATAAAAATATGCAATATTGCTACCTGCATCAACATGAATAAGTAACACAAATATAATGTTGCATGACAGAAACCAGATACAAAAGAATACATATTGTATGTTATTTATACAAGTTTAAGAACAGGCAAAACTAACTTATAGTGATAAAGGTCAGAATAGTAATTGTCTCTGGGGTGGAATATTGACTGTGAAGGGCCATGAGGGAGGCTGTGATTGATGCTGGGAATGTTCTACGTTTTCATATTGGTATGGCATACATGATGTATAAGTAAAAATGTATTGCCCTATTACTTAAGTTTGGTATTTACTATCTAACATATTATATTCAACAATAGTAACAAAAGTTGGATTTTTCTTAATCTCATATTATAGATTTTCACTAATACATACTACCAAAAATCAAAATTGCTGGCCTTATTGTCATCCTTATTTCAGGATATCACTCCAGTGTACGGCAGCTAGCAGGGAGCTCAGGTGCAGGAGCTTGTGGTTAAGGAAAGCCAACTTCTATAGTGAAAGAATAATCCAGATCAGATCACTCACTTTGGCCAGATTCTTATTAAATCCCCATGAGGAAACATTATTATGTACATAATTTTACTGAATGTTTGATTCTTAATCATTCTCAGCCTCTTTTCCCTTCATCATTAGAACTAGGGTGTCTGCTTACTTCTGCTAGATTACTGCTATATTCAACTCCAGCCCCAAGTTCACCAATGAAACCATAGCTCTACTGATGAATTATGCAATGGATTTTGCACACTGTTTTTCTTTCATTCTTCATCTATAGTATTAATGTTGTATTCTCTTCTCTTAACATTGTTTAACCAGCTGTTAACCCAGCCTTCTGCCCAAGGGGGTTAGTGAGGAGAAATGATTTGAAGGTTCTGCTGAAGTGCTTTACAGTTGGGGATAGTCCATTAATTGTTGATTTTGTTTGTATTCAGCATTCTGCTTCTATCTGTGGTTTTAATTGATGTGAGTATGCTCAGGGGCTTGAGCTGGACCCAGCTGTATAAATCAAACAAACAAACAAACAAATAAATGAAGTAAATCTGCCCTGAAATAGATAGTTAACAGCTTTCTCAATATTTTTTCCCCAATAGCACTGGTAAATGTTTCCTGAGGTTTATATGTGAAGAAAGTATCTAAAATTTAAAGAAATAAATAATAAGCATCCATGGCTAATGTTGCAACCATATAACTGTCTACATCCTTTCATCACAGCACAGACACTATGGGGAGATTTGGAATATTTTATTCACCTCATTCTACTCACCCCTTTAGTTACAAATGCTCTGGAGTTGCCATTGCCTCTGATAGTTTCTTTCAAAGGCAAAATGAAAGCAAAACAAAATGAACAAGCAAAAATTGAAAGGAAACAAAATCTCGATAAAGTAGTACCATCCAGAGGGCAATGGGGAAGCCTGAAAAACTGATTTTCTTTCCTAACTGGGGAATAGTTGGGGTCTGCTGCAGTTTAAATGCAGACGATTGAGTAGGCACGGAGCCCGCTGGGGCAGAAAGCAGGGTGTGAGCAAAGACGATGATGCTCACCTCCGCACGGAAGCTTCACAATAGCTTTGAGCTTCTGACCTTGAATGTGAACAACCCGCGCAGCATAGTTGCTACTCCCTGAACTTGTGTCCCAGAATGAAAAGCAAAGAAAGCCTGACTGGACCCTGGCCTGGCATCCAACCACAACAGGTCATGACTGAAAAATGAGGTTTGTCATTGTAAGGCACTGAGATTTGGAGCTGTATCTTACTGGGAGGAAAGCCATGTAATACAGGGAACATGGCTTCCTCCAGTTTCCAGAGACAGAATCATAAAACCCTAGAATTCAGAGTCCTGCTGATGGCATTTGATTTCTTATATCTACCCACCCCACTCCTGCTGCAATATTGAGAGATGAGCAAAATTTCGGAGGATGATTCTGAGTACTGGCATTGTTTCCTCTCTAGTTGATGGGAATATGTTGGGGGCAGTTTAGTAGAGTCAAACAGACAGTGAATTTGAACAGTGGTTCTACCATTTACTAGCTGTGTGGCCTTGAGCTTTGAACCCCAATTTCCTTATGTGATTGAATAGAAATAGTACTCCACACTTCATAGGATTATCATATAATTTAATCATAGGATTAAATGAGATGGTATACATGCCTGACACAGTGAGGACTGAAGAATGGCTATTACTCTTCTTTCTTTGGACCTCATAACCTAACACACATCTTCCATAGAGTAAATGTTCAAATATTTGGCTACTTATTGGCTACTTATTGGCTACAATATTGGCTAATATTGGCTACTTATTCAGCCAGTATTCTGTACAATTAGTTCTTTGAGCCTTAGTTTAATTAATTTTAACCAAATTAAATCTGTTCTGGCTAGAGGTGTTTTACTGAGCCAGACAGTGGCTAGCTTTTCAGATCTTATTCTGCCACCTAATGCATTCTCTATCATTCTCAGCTTTGCATCAACCGCAAATCTGATCAGTATGTTGTCCATTTCCTCATCCTAATTGTGAATAAATATACTGCAGGTGTTTCATTAGCCAGGCTCTTGGAGTCCTCTGGAGTTGTAAACTCACGTGTATTCACACACCACTCAGATGCTCAAAGAAAATGTATGTTATTTGTAATAATTGATCTAATCTTCCTCATGAGCATCCCACCCCAGTGTGTGGCAGGTAAAAATAGCTTTAATTTAAACTTTCCAGTCCAAAATATCTCTGTCTTTGTGAACTTAAATAGTTTTGTTTTGAATTCAATCTAGAGAGGGGTAAGTATTCAATTTTTCAATTTGCTTTCCTCTCAGACTCTTCATCCAGATGTCCCTTGGACGACTTAAGTGATCTTGTGGATTCGTGTTGCTGGAAAGTGGAGGGTTGGGTAGGGGGTGTGAACTCTATTTTTTTTATGCTGGTCTTTGGGATGGTCCCCACTGTGGTGGTAGGTGCCCTGTTCAATAAGTGTACCCTGGTGGCTTTCTGCTGAAGTATAGTAGTTCTAGCCTCATCCTCTGTCACTGTCTACACTGATGTTTATGGCTGATGCAAATCAATGTCTGTTCTCCTGCATAGTTAAGTCTCACAGAGGTCTCAGCCACCTCCCTTGCCAACTTAGGCCCACTTTGCTCCACCCTGGTTCTGTGGACACTGTAAAATTAAGCTCTGATTCTTATTGGGTTTCAGCTTTGGAGGCCCAGTCTGTACCCTTTGACCACAGGATCAGTATATGCCTGTTGTTCAGTTCTCACCCAGATTTTCTGTTAAGTTCTAGATTCCTTGCTTGGGAAACTAAAGAAACTCTGATTGAGAGCATGGATTCTGAAGCCAGCCTGTATGGGTCTGATGTCCAATGCTACCACTTACCAGCTCATCTATACCATGAGGTTAAAAATAATGCTTAACTTCTAGGTAAAATCCTCGGGCAAGTTATATGGGTTAATGCATATAAGGTGCTTAGAATTGTGCTTGGTAAACACAGGGTAGATGGTTGGTAAGTATTAGCTAGTAGAAAACTTGAAAATAGGATGTGGCAAATTATTTAATCTCTTTATGCTTAGTAACCCACATGTGAAACAAAGATCATAATGACAATTCCCACCCTGGCCCGGTGCTCAGTTGGTTGGATCATCGTCTTGTATACCAAAAGGTTGTAGGTTCGATCCCCAGTCAGGGTGCATATGGGAAACAACAGGTTGATGTTTCTCTTTCACATTGATCTCTCTCTCTCTCTCTCTCTTAAAACAATAAGCATGTCCTTGTTTGAAGATTAATTTTTAAAACTCCTTCATAGGATTCTTGTAAAATTAAAGGGTTTAATATGTAAAGGAATTAGAATATAGTTTGGCACAAAATAAACCCTTATTATCATCATTATTTTGTTGTTGTTCCCAGAACACAGAATAGCTCAGGGCAGTCAGAAGGGTCAACTCAGAGTCATTCTCTGTCTAGCATACTGCAGCTGGCTTAATGGGTGGCTGGGGCAGTTTTCAAGAATCGGCCAAAAGTCCCTTCTCTGCTTGAATTTAGCTTCTCCCTTCATCTAGTGTCATGCCATTCCCTTCTCAGATGGCAGCCTGCAGCCATATGTCTTTCCCACGGCTAGCTTCCACTTTCTGTCTTCCATTTTCTTTCAATCCCGATCGATGGGACAAGCTCTCCTCTTCACTTACTTTCTGGAAGGTATTTCCCTTAAGTAAAACTCTTATCACGTTACTCATGGCTGACTCTGTTTTTTTATTAATAGAAACTTAAATTATGATTCCTTTTTCTTTCCATATAAATTTGATTCCCAAGTCTACTTTCAGCCTGTTGACTCAAACAGAAATCGACTTCGAAATGATGACCCTCAAAATAAGTAAATATCATTAATTTAATGAGAGGGATTCACAACACAATGGGATATGTGAGAGATGAAGATATATATTGAAGTGTTTATTTTAATTTTATTCTTTTAGAATATCCTGGTACAATTTAAGAATTACTCTTATACTTTCTTTGTAGCTGCTAGATCATCATTTGGGAAATGTGCTGTAGAGTGGCTGAACAAGGAGAGGAATGAGTTTTATAATCACAGAACATCTGGGAACCAAGATTTAGTTCCTGTTTCTGCAATAAAAATTGGAAAATAATATTAAGTGAATACCTCTTCAGTATCAGGCACTATATTGGGGGTTTGCATATATTCATTCACTCATTGAGCCTCTTATATATCCCATGTGGTTTATGAGGTACCAGGGATGTAGTGGTGAAAAAGACATTCTCAAAGAACTAACAATAGCTCTATTTGGTGGTATTATTATCTTTATTTATAGAATGAAGGCATGGAAGTGTTGGAGAGGTTAAGCAATGCAGTTAATTTCATGGAGTCAGTAAGCTATAAACCTGGGCCCCTCTCCGAGGCCCATGCCCTTTCCATGTGGTGTAGTCATGAGCTTGACTATTGCAGCAGGTTGAAAGAGGTTCCAGGGACACGTGTTCTGGAATCTATGAAAGGAAAAATAAAAAGAACACTCTGAAATTTAATGCAAAATAATGCTTATGTGTTGATACGTACATCTTTTTTTCTGAAGAGGATCTGTACCTTTCATCAGATTCTCATAAAAGCCCTGTCAGTAAAGAGCTAATTTTCCGGAGTGTTTGCAGATAATTTCTTTTTGGCATTACCATTGCTCTAAATATGTATTTTCCAAGGTCCACTGGAGGGCACAATTCTAAGCAAATGAGGTTGCTGAGAAGTAATGGAGAAACATAAAAATATGAGGAGAAAGTGGCTCTAGAAATTGATGCTCAAATGAAGTACTGAGTCGTGTGTAGAACAACTCCAACCACCTAAAGGGTAGTATTGCCACCTGTCTTCCACATGCTACCTGCTTGAATGCCACCCTCAATGTTTCTTGTAGCTTGGTCTCCCTGAATAAAAAGAGTGGATGTATATGTTGATTTGCAACAATGGTGAAAAGAAAAACAATATGATTTGCTTCATGTCCTGTTCAGGCTGGTTCTGGCCTACATCTTAGCAAGTGTATGATGTGCATGAATGAGATTCTTTGGAAGAAAAGGAAGAGGCTCTGTCTGGGGCAAAAGACCAGCTCCATTGGCTACTGGTCCTCCTTATGTTGCCAAGAGCTGCCTATGCAGCATCTGAAAGTGATTGACCACACTTTCTTAAATAGTATTCTGTCTTTGGACTAGGCATCAGGGGCAGATCAGAGCCATGGAGGGAGCAATAATTTCTACTCTGAAGTGTGGAGGCCATGTCTGTGAACTTCCAGCTAAAAAGAGAAAACTAGAACTGATGGTTTATTTGGAGGTCTCCTGGACGGTACCTCAAAGTGACTTATTATTATTGTTATTCTTTTTTTATTTAAAGATTTTTTAAATTTATTAGTTTTAGAGAGAGAGGAAGAGGAGGAAAGAGACATCAATGTATGGTTACCTTTCACCTGCCTCCAGCTATGGACCTGACTGGAGACCTGGCTTGCAACCTGATATGTGCCCCGGCTGGGAATTGAACCAGCGACTCTGGGTTCACAGGCCGGCACCTTATCCACTGTGCCACCAGTCAGGGCTATTCTTTATATCTTCCTATTCCTTCCTTCAGCATAAGGCTAAATATTTATGGATAATTGTCATGTATCACCAACTGACTTGTGACATTTTCTGTCATATTCTTTAATCCAAAAGATTGTATCACTTGAGTGCTGAATATTCTACTTTGGGTTGGTAATTTTTAAAAACAATATTATCAGAGTTGTTTACTTGTCTAAGTATCTCTAAATATAGAGAATAGCAACAACAAAGCCTTCAACTCTCTTATTCTTGGAAATATGATTTAACTAAGCCAATGTTTATTGTAGCATAAGATCTAAAACAATTAGAGATGTCACATATATTTGCATTTTTGATGACATTTGCAATGTAAATGACAGAATAATGGAAGACTTTGGGAAAGACATTTTGTATTTGCCTTGTGTACTTCTTCCCACAGAGGACACTGATTTAAAGAAAGTAGCTCCAAGAACAGAATAGACAATAGAGGTGAGAATGTTATTTTAATTCTAGATAGATGCATTTCTCTTTTATTGGATGAGGTAGGAAGGTACAAAATAAATGTCACCAAAATAACAGGTGTTAAATGATGTTAGCATGTATGTGCAGTTGTCTGAGCATGTTACTAGTGGAGGGATGTGTCTTTGGAGATGTGTTTATGTCTTGGGGTATCTGTGACTGTTTTGAGTGTGTTTTTGAGTACATGTCTGTGGCTGTCCAGGTGGTAGATGGCAGGTTGTTGGCCAGGTCTAGAATAATATATTTTTCTGGAATATCTATGTGTATCTATGATGGTAGCAGTTTATGTATATGTATTTGTTTTCCATAAGTCTATGATTGGGTGTTAACCAGGAATAAAGACTTAAAATCATAATCTCTTATAATTAGATAGTGCTTTACAAGTCATTGAATGTGATCTCTCCTAAAATAGAAATCTTTTGTTTGTTGGGAGCTGAAATAAATAACCAGAAGTTGGGCACTAACCAGTGAATAGGTATTTGATAAGCAGAAACTATTTATCAGACACAATTCTTGACAAGAAACATATGTGATGAGGAATGAAGTAGTCCCTGTCCTCAAGAAGGTTTATGGTATAGGGAAGAACATAGTTATTCAACATCACTAACAACAAAAAGCAATAATTTAATTATGTGTATAAAGTGCGATAGAAGAAAGCTATAGTATTCTAAGGAAGAATATCATAGGAGACCTAACTTGTAGGATTAGGAAAGGCTTGTAAGAAAAAGTGACATTTAAACTTCCAGTCACCCTGCATGATAGTGGTCATTCATACCACACTAACTCCCACCCTGTGTGGCAGTGGGAAGTAATGCCACCCACCCCCACCTTCTTTCTGCACTAGAGTAGCAGTGTTCCATGCAAAGTCCTCAGAAGTTTTCTGCCCTGCATGCCATCTGTAGCTTACTTATTTTGGCAATGTAAGTGAAGAGCTTATGTGTTTTAGGGTCAGCCAGCTGCCAAAGCAAGCAATAAGCTAAAATTTCACAATAGAGGATGATTTCTTGTTTATGCAACAATAAAAAAAACTGGTGCTCCTTGTTTGGTGTTCTCCTGGATTCATTTTGTTTCTGCAGTGATTGGGACCCAGGCTCCTTCCACATTGAGCATCTGCTTTATTTCTAGGTATAAGACAAGGAATGAGAATGGAGTGTGCCCTACACAGGTTTTATGGGCTGGTCTGCTCACATCTATGTGGCTAAGATTTTAGTCACATGATCTATGCAAACTCAGAAAAGACTGGGACTATCATTCCTGCTGCCTACCCAGGAGGAGCAAGTTCTGGTGACTACTTGGCAATCTTCACCAAACTATGGCTGTCTCTTGACAATTCCCCGAGGTGATTGTAGCAGTGACTGTGGTCTGAAATGGAGAGTCCCGTGCACACTTTTTAGCTGGAAAAGTGGATGAGAATCACAGATGGATAAAATGACTTTGATGAGCTAAAACCTGAACTAATTGCTATAAAGGTACAGATGTTATCTCAACTTTCAGAGGATTTTCATTCTGTCTTGCATCTTGTAGACAATAAAATCTTTGGAGAGGAAAAACACAATAAGCTGTATTTCAAAAATGTGACACATCTGTGAATCTGGTGGGAAAAATATTCACCGTGCATAAAAAAATCCTATACCAATATTTTACTACTTATGCTATAAATCCTATTACCAAACCGCATCATACCCATCCTCTTCTGTCCTTGTCAGGATTATTGGCATATGTACTAACCATTCCCGTATGCTTCTGGGTTAAAAGCATTTCAAAGGGGTATCGAAATGTTAATAGATAGCCATGACCCTCAGAAGAAAAATGTCTTGTTCTACTAAGCAACAGAATTTCCACATATTCAACTATTAGGTGGCATAGTATTTGTAGCTTATTTTTTTTACATGAAATAAGAGTAAAGTTTCTTTCAGTCTACCTAGTAAACAGCATTCACTCTGCAAGGATCAGGTTCTTGTGTCTTTGTCAAACCTCTGACTCATTTGAGCCAAGATGAGCATCCCTCCTTAGTGCCCACATTTTTCCTGGAACACATTGAATTATAACAACTCATTTTTGTGTCTGTTTTCACAATAAGCATGTGAACGCTCTGACAATAACAAAAGTGTCCTGATTCCACCTCAAAGTTTCAAATTCTTCCTTTGAGGAAAGTTTCTCCTGTCCAATGTCTGGTGTAGTAGGAGCTCAGAAAATAATGAATAAATGCGCAGGCTGATGAATGAAATAGAATGGTTTACAGGCAGCTTTAACTGCAGAAAATAAACACACCTCAGATCTTCAGCCCTGTGTTTGCGCTTCCCCCACTCCCTCCTTCCTTTGGGACCAGACCTGGGAAAAGAGGGCCCAGGGTTTCCTAAGCCAGCAGCTAGGCCTGCAGCCCTGGCCTGCCTCACCTGCTCGAACAAGCACGCTCACAGTGGCTCCACGTGCGTTTATACTGCCCCATCTGGCAAACCAAGTTCAAAAGGCTTGGTTTCGCAAAGTAGGACACAACAGGAGAAAAAATGCAGGGAGTGTGGCCTCTTTTCTGGAAATTTTCCTTCAAGATGGTGTGTGAGGTCTTCTCGTATTTGGATGACCTCTACCATGAAAATAGTGACTCCAGCATGGAGTTGTTATGAGAATGAACACATGTAAAAGGTTTAGTATAAAACTTGGCATGAAGCAGGCATTCAATCAATGCTGGCAATGCTTCTTCTGAGACTGTCACCCTTGCTTGTTTTATTGTTTTAACATAGGCTTGATGCCAAAATCCCTATCTAATCAGCACACTCTGGTTCCAGAGAATGGGGAGAACAAAGTCAGGTTCCTCCACTGTGTTATATCAAATTTCGTGAGGATTACTTGTTGATCACAATGGTGTTCATTATCTACCGCAGTGAAATACTCTCAATAACAGGCTGAAAAATCTCAACTTTCTGATAGCCATTTGTGGAGCATCCCAATTTAACATCCTGAAACAAGAAGGTGGGTGTTCAAACTTCCGCCCAATAGTTGTCTCCGGGTAGCCTGCAATTGTGTTGAAATACAGAAATTCTAGCTGGACCCAAAGTTAATAAAATTGTGTGACACATAAAACTCTATGATGGATGGCAACCAATAGTCCAATACTGTTTTATTCTCTCTAATATACTGTTTCTCTGCAAAGGCCAAGAAATTAAAGAACAGTTTTATTCTTCCCTTCCAGCCTGTGCAGGGTAATTATGTATTATTAATAATGCAGCAGCACAAATGATATTAAATGAACTACATTTGTTAATGCAGATCTTATCTAACTGCTTTTTCCATCAGTGGACTGTTTCTCATCAGGGGGTACTAATTAGCTGTAATATGTAGAAAGATGGGACAGAAATCCAATCAGATAAATGGGATCTATTTGGAGAGATCCAGGAAGGAGGAAGAAAGGCATTCATGATTCTGCGAGAATTACTACAAGCAGAAAAGATGAAAATTTCTGCTGCTTCAACTTCATTTACATTTTGTGGCCACAGACGTGAAAATGCACTACCACTGGATTGCCCCAGCTGCAAAGACCTGAAAATAATTTTATTTATCATGACTGTTAACAGTGTTGTCTTCTGCAGTAATAAAAGTGCATATGGCTCTATAAAATTTTTGAATGGTTTACATGGCTCTAGCAAACATTAAAGCTAATGTATCAAGGTAAAAACAAATGTTCTCCAGCTTTCCCCAACTAATGTGGGCTTGCAGAAAACATTTGGGCTCTAAACTTTCTCCTTAGAAAAAAAAAAATCACCTGAAACCCTCAGATGCTATATTCTTGACAAATCCCAGATTACCTGTAAACATATCTGCCAGATTCTCACCACGTGTAACTCCCCTGAGAAAGTCCCTATAGGGAAGAGTTGATTGCTTAGATCCTTTTACAATTTCCCATCACCTAAGTTAGGTGGATATGTGGCCCAGCTCCAAATATTAGAGCGACACTCTCTATCCTATTCTCTCTGCCCACATGAGCAAGTCCACCCTGGCCAATGTGAGGGTCCCATCATGTTCCATTTGCAAATGGAGTGCCTTATTCAACCAGCTGACAATCTGAGGTCTGTCCCAAAAGTACCAGCCATGCAAAGTGTTTTAATTATATTGACATTAGCTCCATACTTTTGGGACAGACCTCATATACATACCACTGTTCCTATGGGACTGTGGTCTCTTTTGGCCACTTCGAGTGAGCCGGGGACTCCAAGGGGAATGGTTCATATTCTCGTAATGAATACAGATATAAAAGTGAATGATTTCATTTTGGTTAGCTCAATTCCTCAAATGTAGAGGAGGACTTGCCATTCACTACACAAAAGCTTGCTAAGAGGTAAGCCGATCATTAGTTCTTAGACTAAGCCTTTTATTTATTTTTTTGTTGCCTTCCTCCTAGACCCTTCACCTACCCCCATGATCCCTTTTATTCCTTTCTAAAGCCCAACCCAGTAGGCACCCAAACAGTCAACATTCATATATTAGAAAAACACATTTCTGGAAACTACTGTTTCATCATGGGAGCATCCTGATCAAAGCTATAGCATGCACAACGGAAGCCTTAAACTCCTGGACAGCAGTATTACATTTAAGCCTTTGAGTGTTTGAAGTTGCTTTATGAATCCTTAATGATTATCAATTGAAAACATTTATTTTTTTTCAGCTCTTGGTGGTTCGGCAAAATGGCACACTAACTCATTATTGAAAAAAAAATTGCACTCATATTTAACTTCCTTTAAAAGGTAACATTATTATTAATTGGAACAAGTCTGGGATGGACACAAAAGATTTTATTAGCCAAGACCCTGGTGAACATCGGAAACAAATGAAATGTGACCTGGTCAGAGAAAATGAGAGCTGATGCCTCAGCAATCTACAAATATTCAGTACCTTTTCAGCAAAGTAATCATAAAAATTCAGGAGACATCATTATAATATAAAATCATCCAGGCATCAAGGGAAATTTATTTGTATACCTTGTGACAAAAGTTGAGTGGAAACTCAGGAGCCCTATTTACATTTATATATACTTATATCATGTAATTAAAGTCAACAGATAAACACATCAATATGTTAAAACAGATGTAAAAATATATAGGTAGACACATTGCACTGAAACCTTGATATTGCATCCAAATGAAATCCTGTATTCCAAATATGCCCCGTAGGAGTTTTGCTCAAGGCTATGCTTAGGTATACTTGAAAATTCCTGATAGCAAGTCACCGGGGAAAACATGTTCTTTTACAGATAATTGCTACTGGCAGCCAGAGACCTAGAGAATTTGATGTGCAGTAATGTGACCTGACTATGTATTAAACTTTTTTGAAGGACATGTGTAAAGTAATTTTTATGTCTCTCGCATACGTTGGATACTTTCCCCACTTGCTAGCACATTTTAAAACAACTTTCTTATTTTTAACATATCTGTTAGGTTTAAAAAAATAGTTTTCAACCATGAAAGATGTTAGTATTGTTTTCTTAAAGATAAAGAAAAAGAAAAAGAAAGAAAAGAAAGAAAGAAAGAAAGAAATCTGGAGACAAGGGAAAATTCCATCTGAGTTATAAAGAATATGTAAACAAAGCAAAGTTATATTATTGGTAATGAACTTTAGAAATATGTGAGGAATAATAGTTGCTTATTCATAGACAAGAAATTAAAGATGAACTGATTTCTGTAAGGTTGGGAGGCATCCCTGATGCTCTTTGAGGCAATAATCACAAGTCTTTCATCAAATATAGAGGTACTTAGAAGACAGTTTCTGAGGTATTTTAAAGATACTGCTTCAGAAGCTATAATTAACACCTTGAAAAAATTATAAATTGGCAAGGACACATATAAGCAATGATACAATTCAATGAACAAGTATCATCACGGCTAATTACTTTGGTTCTATCTTTTTGGTGCTATTATGTCATCCTCATTTTATTGTTCAATATTAACAGGTAAACCTTAATTAAGCATAATGTTAGAAGGTTTTTGGAATATTGCTAAAGATTTCAAAAGGTAGTTCAGCAACTTGTTTGGAAAGAATTCCTGGATCAACCAGGGAGTGTGAACTATAAAAAATGTACTTTTTGCGTTTAGAGTTACATGAATCATTATGCACTGACATTGGAAATTAGCTTTTAAGAACAAAAAACCAGAGGGGAAAAATGAACTCTAACCAGCGTGTAGTACAAAACCTAGGAATGTCACATTAGTTTCTTCAATGACAGGCAGCAGTTCATAGATTTACACGCTTGTATTCTGGTGCCAGCAAGATGAAAATCCAAAATGACAACTTATCAGGAAAATGATATATTTCTAGTTTCCATTAAGATCATTAAAAGCCACACTCTCTCTTCATATATGCAAACGAGTTTTCCATAGAAACCCATGAACAAGGGTAAGATTTGGTTTGTGTTCACTAAAAAGCTACAAAGAAAATGCTAGCAGAAAGTTCTAGACACTTGATGGACCATCCAGGCCGCATCTTTGTACTATTGTGTCTTGTGTCTCAGTTATGTTAGAGTTAGTTAATGTGAGTGTAGGCAGGGAGTTAGTTATTAACAAGAGAGAAGGGAGAAAGCTGTCAGGAAGCTACAGCTTCTCAGGAGCTCTAGGGCACAGCTGTATCCTCTGCCAAAGGGCCACAGGGACATTAATCCCTGAATAGGCAAGAAAGACTGTCTTTCCAATTTCCCTGGGGAGCAACTAGCCCATTTACCTGGATAAAGGAGAGAGGGCATAGTAGATAAACAGTGAGGGGCATGTGCAGTACAAGTCAAAATGGTACAGGGAGAAGTCCTACTAAGAGGCCTGCACAGTAGGAGCCAAAATGGTGACCATAAAGGGGAAGATTCTAGCCTGGGGAAATTTGGGAAGAAGATAAGAGCATGAAACCCTGAAAGGTCCAGGAAAGGGACTGGATAGTTTGGTGGGGAAAAGAAGTCTTCTGTTTCTCGAGCCCATGGAAACAGAAACAAAGCTTCACCAAGGCCTGGGTCTGGCGTACTCTCTTTTTTCAACAATGGCACTGGCCAAAGCATGGCTCCGATTGCTGGCTGGCTGGACATGAACTGAGGCTGTGCTGCACTCCTGGAGCCTTGGATGCTGGGCTAAGGGCCCAACAGCTCTGGGTCCTGGCCTTCCTCCTCGGCTTGGTGGGGACAAGTGTGGGCCTGTGGCCCCAAGGCTAGACTTCTTTTTGCAGGGAAATGGAGCTGAGCCACCAGGTTGTGGATGAGAATTTAGGCATGAAATACCTGGGGGCAGTCCTTTGTTCTCACTCCCATAAACCTTGCCACTATACCTCAAATACATGCCTAGATCCCTGAAATGCTTTTCCTGCAATATTGGGGAAGAATTTTTTACCTCTAGCAATAATAGTACTGATGCAAAGAAAAATAGGGTGAAACTAAGGTGAATAATTTTATCACTTATAATTTCTGTTAAAAGATGTGATGGGATATAATCAAAAGCAAAGCACCATTTTGAGTGAGAGTCTCTCAAATTTCTGGTGGATTTCAAAATTTAGCAGGCAACACAAGGATGGACCTGTCATGACGAATCCTTTATATCATGGCAATGACACAGTTAGGGTCAGAGTTAAAAGCCAGCCGTTGCAGACAGAATGCTAGATTATAATTCCTTCCATGGTCATTAGCTGTGTGACCTTGGACAGTGTTTACTCAACCTCTTTATGACTTAGTTTCCCCACCTGTGACATAAGCATAAGTACAATTTCTGCCTCATAGAATTCATTTGAGTGTTACGAGATCTCATGTGAGAAGAATTGAGTAGTACATGTTAAGTGAAGTGCTATATAAATACTCACTATTAATATTTTTCGAATCCTGGAAAATATCTTTTATGATCTCATGAATGTGTGATTTATGTCAATAGGCTTTAATTCTCAGCAGTGAAGCCACTGTATTCCTTTTGGTGAAACTTTGTTATAAAAATAACTACCCCAAAACATACACAAAACATGATGAAAATATAATCCTACCACATACCCTTTTCTTCCTTTTGATACTTAAAACTTGATCTCTTAAATTTCTATATAGAGAAAGCTCGACTTTTCCAGTTTTTGTTCATTAAGAGTATGTTCACCTAGAGGGCAGGGAGTATATTATTTTATAAGTTCTTGTACAAACTGGAAGAGCCTCAAAAATGTTAAACTAATCTCAAAACAGATTGAATTTGTTAGACGAAAGAGCAGTGTATAAAGAAAAGAAGCCAGACTTTATTAAAGAAAAGTCAGTCTATAAAAATGAAAACTAGTTTTTCAAAAAAGCTGATTAACTAAATTTATTAAAAATAATGTCTAAATTTTGTAAAAACTGCTTTCAGTGACCCAGTGTCATGTCAAATAGTTTGAAGAAAAATAATAGAATAATATATTCCTCAAGTTCAATGTTTCAGAGTGGTAGAAAAACAAAAATCTCAAGTGTCATTCCTTAACCAAGTTTAGAACCAGTAAGGTCCAATAGGAATATAATAGAAGCCACGTAATTTTAAATTCTCTGTTAGCCATGCTGAAAAAATGTCAAAAGAAACTGGTGAAATTAGTTTTAAGGAGTGTATTCTATGGAACTCAATATATTCAAAATGTTTTTATTTCACATGTAGTCAGGTAAAAATTGATCAATGAGATCTAGGAAGTCTTGAAAAATCTGGAGTGTTTTCATAATTACAGCCTATCTCAGCTTGGACCATCCACATTTCAAGTGCTTCATAGCCTCATGTAGTGACAGCAACCAGACTGCAGGACACAATTTTATAACACGCTGTACTTTAAGAAAGTGGCAGGGTAGCATCTGTTGGCCTCCATAAAAGACACACTTCAAGCCTTCGCTTAAAAAGATTTTACTAGGGCCTTTGGCTTTTAGTGTCATTGGTATTGGGTACATCACCATTTCTGTTTGTTAATTTTTCTTTTAAGTGTGTACAGAGTACTCATGTGCCTTCCTGACATCTTGCAGCGAGGTCTGTTCTCTTAAAACAAATGGAAATCGGCTTTGGAATTCCTGTGTCTGACTCAACAGCTGCTGGGGCAGATTCGAGCACACACATGAGGTGAAAGAAAGCCACCTGGGATTTTTCCCCTAGACTTGGGGTGGAATAAGGAGATGCAGGAATGCCTTCTTACGGTGCCAGATGAGACAAACAGGTGGCACAAGGAAGGAACAAATACAGGATGAAGGGGAGAGCAGCAGGTTAAGGCCTCAGGCAGAGCAAATACAAGATTCAGCTGCTACAGGTTCAGGCCTGAGGCTGGATAATAGAGCTGACTGTGGCAGAAAGAAAATCAGACCTGTCAACAGTGCAGCTCATCCATGAATGTGTGAGCATGGAAGTGAGGGGCGGTAAGGGGGCCCCTCAGCATCACTATTCAGTCGCTGCATCCATGAAAGCCTCCCCACCTTAGAGAGAAGCTCAGACCCTTCCGTTATTAATCAGATGAGGCCTATGAACATGATCTTGTGATAGGGATCATGAAGCTTCTATTGTTTAAATATTTCTTTTCTAACTTTGCACACCAAGGGATACAGGCAGCTGGCCCCAAACACCAAGCAAATACATCGTAACTAGGAAAAAATATGAAGAGAAATAAAAATGTTTCTAAAAATATTGCTCTGTGAGAGGCCCTACATATAAATGAGGAAAATCCAATAACCTCTCTCTTCCATACAAATAAATGATCACAGAGCCAACCCCAATGCCTTCTGAAATGAAGCCTAAAAAGAAAAAAATGCAAGTCCCTAACTCGTAGAATATATGTGTAAAACCTACCATAGATCAGGGAGGAAAGGAGGCTTTTCTTTTTCTTCCAGTACTTCCTTAACACCCACACACACTCAAGGGATATAGGAACATAACCTGCAAAGAACCGATGCTGAAGTGCTTTTCAGCGCGTAAGAAAGCCCTGGTGGGAACGGCCTATGAAAGCTTCAGGTCTTGCCTGCCCCCAGGAACCCAACAATGTGCAAGTTATACTGATGCTTTTGAATTGCCCTCGCCAAATTTCATGACCAAGCAGTTCTTCAAAAGGCCCAAAGATAAAAATGTGCTTGGCATAAAACTTAGAGAAATCACCTGGTCTCAAAGCAAAGGAAGAAGAGTATTGAGTTTTGGAATGAGTCCAAGAATCCTGTATGGAATTAGTTATGTTTGCATTGCTGGTTCTTTCTTTAAAAAAAAAAAAAAAAAAAAATCAGAGAGAGAGAAAGAGCTAAGCCAGCTGATCTCCCTTCACTCCATTCTATCTTCTTTCCTCTGAGTCCTTCCCTTACAAGAAGTGCCTCTGGGGAGGATCTTTAGTTTCACTCATGAACCCCAGAGAACAGGATTTTACTCTCAGACTTCTTCCAACTAATGAAAACTGCAAACAGCCTTGCAGGAGAAGGGGCCTCTTTACCTACCTTCACTGAGGGAGTGGGTGAGTGGTGGTTCGACCTCTCTCAGGAGCCAGAGGAGGATGGAGAAAACCTGAACAGAAAACCCTCAGCCTGCACCCTGCGTGAGAGTAGCCAATAAATCGCTGACATCCATCTGCCAGCGACAGTGCCCAGTGATGGCTAGCCTGCTTCCCTCCCTAAGTCTCTTCCTTTAGGGTCATTAGGGAGCCTCTTCCACCCTTTCCTGAGAATCCTAATATTTTAGAGCAAGCCTATAGCTTTAGAAATCAAGATGTCCATTTTAGAGGTAAGAAAACTGAAGCCTGAGGGATGTACATTGACTGGAATAAAGTGGCATTAGTTTCACAACCAGGAACCAGATCGCAAACACTCGGTGCTTCCCAAAGCCCCTTCAAAGTATGTAAAGAGGTTTTCAAGTCTCTGAGCCAAACATTCAGCTGTGGGTAGAGAGTGGTGGGGAGAGGGGGGCGGGTATGTCAAATAAGAAAGAGGGAAGGTTAGGTGGAAGCTAAAATGTCCCTAGGTGGACTGGAGAATGAATGGCCTGCAAAGATGTGCACACACTGTCCTTGGAACCTGTGACTATGTTACCTTATTTGGCAAAGGGATTTACAAATGTAATTAAGGTTAAGGACCTTAAAATGAGATTATCCTGAATTACTGAGGTGGGCTCGATTTGATCCTGTTAATCTTTCTAAACACAGAACCTTTTCAGGCTGCACAGAACCAGAGAAGTGGTAGCCTGACACACAGGTCTGACTTGGCTGGCTTTGAACATGGAGGAAGGGAGCAGCTTCTAGAAGGTAGAAAAGGCAAGAAGATCATTCTCCCTGAAGCCTGCAGAAGGAACACCAGCTGTTCAGTCCTTGCCGTTAGCCCGGAAAGTCCTAGGCCAAAGTTCCTGTCTACAGGGCTGTAGGAAACAAGACCCAGAAATGCCAGCAGAATGTGACATTAGGACATCTCTTTCTGAAGGGTTTACCGGGACTCTCAAAACAGTGACTAACTCCCCCTGAGAGTTGGGTCATGATTCTGGAACAGTTGGGGCAGAACCCAAGTCCACTTGGGGAAACAGCATTAATGTGGTATTGTTGTGGAAATGTGATGAGCAAACTGCACTTATCAAAAGTAATTAAAGCAGCATGAAGGAACCAACTTCCCTTGGTTAATTGATTCCAAGCAAAGAGAAAATATCGGAACTGCGTTTAGTGTTGGAACGTTTTAAGTTTGTTTGCCTCTCTTGAACTGCCGCTAATTTGTAGTTTGGATTGTCCTGAAAGTTCTCTTTGTCATCAGTGACTTAAAAATACTGCTACTGGGCAAAAGCAATCAATGGTCTCTATGTTGTGGGCTGAGTAATTACATAATAATGATTTGCATTAATGGAAAGACACGTTGGTCCAGATCCAGAGGTGCCAGTGACCACAGTTCCTGGGAACGTCTCAGCAGAATGCTGAGGTCAGAGAAATTTCAGTGTCACTTGCGAGACAAAATGAATGACTGGTTAAAAAGTCTTTCCTAATCAACATCACTTCATGGCTCTTTTAATGACTGACTCATCATTTTCTTCCAAGTAAAAGTACATTTAAATTTCAAAATGAAGCACATTTTACTTATATCTGTGGCACCAGAGCAGATGTTTCCCTGCCATGTGCACGCAAGCTGTTGAGTGTGACCTTGCAGGATAAAGCAGTTTTGAAAATGAGCTGTTGTCTCCCAATCTGGGGAAAACAATGCTGTAGTGAAGATTTTAATAAAAAGTCATAGCTTCACACAGAAGCTTATTTCAGCAAAGTAAACTATTAATTAAAATAACAAATGTCAGCCGTTTCCCAGGCTGACAGTTAACACAACGCAGCATTTGCTTACCTGGACGTAGGAGATGCCTGGGACACTGGATGGATCCATAATTCATTGCAGGTATGGCTCTCTCATGCCCTAACATAGTGATAACGGAGTGATAAATTAGCTCCCATTCAGCAGTTTTGTTAGCAAAAGTACTTGGGGACTTGGGGAAAAGCCACCTAGAGAGGGCCTTTTGGCAGACTGAAGGAATGCACACTTGAACAGCTTGAGTGAAAGTTTCATGGAATTCCTGGAAAACTTGAGTACCAAGAAAAACAGGTGGTGGAAATGTAAAGCTAGGTGAGAGAAAGAGGCAGAGAAACAGTGCCAGTGCATCACACTCTGCTTTTAGCCACAAAGGGGAAACATGATTAACCAGAGGAAGGATGCTATCACTCCTGAGAGGACAGGGGAAAGGGTGGTTAGAAGATAAAGAAGTCAAATTTCAGAGACAGATCTGGGATCAGGGAGGTAGGAGACCAAGGGTAATTGGCAAACATCTTCCACTATCTCTAAACTCAACAATTTAAAGTGGATATGGAGGCAGGTGGGGTAGGAGTACATCACTGGAAAATTGGTTCTAAGCAGTTTCCTAATATGATACAAAGGTGGGGAAAATAAATACAAAAAATTGCCCCAACTCTAGGAAGCATATTGGTGAAGTCTGTTTTAGGTTTTTTCTAATCAGAGAGCTCAGCAATACATCCATTAGGAAACTATAGACGAAGAAGAGCCCTTTTTGTTAGGTAGGGCACACTGTAAAACTGTGTGTGGAAAGACTGATGGATGAGGTGAGAAGTGGAAATGGAGAGGTGACCTGGAGGGAATGTGTGGGCACAGCAGATGAGTGGAGCACAGCGGCTGGTGGAGGGAGGGGGCCTTTTGGGTGCTGTGCAGGAAAAGCAGTTATCATCAAGGTGGGAAATGCGCATCTCTTCAAGTACACATCGTCCTGCTACTGCCCTCAGTATTACAGAAGGCAGAACAAAAGCATGGATTCCACAGTTCAGGTATTCCGTGTTTTGAAAAGAAAAGAGAACAATTAAAGAGCAGCCATTTAAAGTAGGAGCTGGATGCATGAGGTACCAGCTATTCATGTTCTCTTTCATAAAACCTGTGATGGGCCAATAAGGTTTTTTTGTTTGGTTTGGTTTTGTGTTGTTTCCTTGCTTTTTTCATTCCTAGGACTGTTTCAATATGTTGTTATGGTGGAGGCATCTACATTTTATAAGTCACTTATTATCATTTCTACTGGCGTCAAAACTTAGTGCATCACTGAGCATGATCCAGTTCGCTAGTTCAAAATGAACCAATAACAATTAGAGTCCCAGGCAACCCTTGTGCATTGTTCCTGTTCCTCATTATTCTCTTTTTCCTCATTGGCTGGGAGACTTCGGCTAAGATATGGTTGCAGATGAAAGGTATTTGGCATTCATAAAAATGAAGAACATCAGAAGCATATAAATAAGTCTTTTGGTCCTGGACGCGGGCTTCAATCAAGCTAAAAGCCTGCCCCAAATTAACAGCCACAATCAACGTGCAAGGTAGAAAGGAGGGTGAGCCAGTTTGGATGAAATTCTTTTTGTACCAAAAATCCAAAGCAAGTAGAATCTTTTTAAATGATCAGAGAGAGTCAGCAAACTTCAAACCCAGAAATTTCTTGTTGGGAGCCGGAATACTTTTTTTTTTTTTTTTTTTTTTAATTTTTATTATTGTTGTATTACATCCATCCCCTTTTTGCTCCCCTCTGTCCCCCCACCCACCCACCCATTCCCCCCAAAGTCAATCCCACCTGTTGTCCATGTCCATGGTTCCTTTATACTAGGTTCTTGTCTAAGCTGCTCCCCATCTTTGCCTCTACCTCTCCCTCCCCCCTAC